>CM040621.1:90362524-90445114 GCA_022817965.1 Solanum lycopersicoides
CTTGTAACTATGTATAAATTCACCAAGATCTACAAATACATAGATAATATACAATATTTTTACCTACTTATACTCATACAATTCACCTCTCTCTTCCACTCTCTAACCCTCTCTCGCTCGCCTCTAATCCTCCCTCTCTCAATCCTCGCTCTGCTCTCTCCTCCCTCTCCAATGCTCGCTCTGCCAATTTATACTAAATGATATAGCTGATAATATAACCAGTTAATACAACTATATACATTTAGCATATCACCTCATCTACCCCACCCTTCTGACGCACTCATCTCTTCTTCTTCTCCTCTCTTCGATCGCTTCTCGACTCGCCTTACTCCTTCTCCCTTCTCCACATTCTCTCTTTGCCATACGGTATTATCCATTAACTTACTCCATATGCTACTTAACATTATACAACTTATACTAACCAATATGATACACTATACAATATCACCTTGACTTCACTCTCTTCTCTCTTCCTCCTCTCGCCTCTTCTCCATCTCTCTCCCGACTCGCTCGCTCTCTCCTCCATATAATTATGTAGCTCACGACAATTGTAATTAATCAAACTAATAGCCTTATAGAGTAGTAATTTAATTATTTTTCAGGATGCGCCTATCTAGTAAAAGTTTCCAGAAACTATAAGAGCTAGTTGATATGCGCTTACTCCTATATTGCCGTAAGATCGATTTGTGGAGTTTAGAGTTAAGCAGGCTCTACATCTGTCGTCAGTAGATAGTTAATCTTCTATTCAATATACTACTTATTATAACATATGCCTTTATTAAAGATCTGCTGAACCAGGATTCAGCTCCTTATTCATACGACTGCACAATCAACGATTGAAGGTTCGATATGCACCACTACAGACTTGTTGTCTCATCTAGCGCTACATGCTCTCTATATATCACTATATAAAAATTCATATACGCATATGTCCTGACGAGAGCTATGCGTATAGCTTTAACTTACTTAAAACCTGTCTCTCCTGTATGCGATAATCCTATATCTTTGTAGTCCTTGCGGAATTCTCATAATCAAAGTCTACACTCCGCGAAACATAATTTCTAGACAGTATATAATGAAGATAAGAATGATTACTGTATCTTTCTATCGTATCGGTCCTTTGAATGTATAACTATTAACATCGCCACCAATACATAGGTAAGTATTGTCTCACACTTCACACTCTTCATACAATCTGTTGAGAATTTATGGCGCTGAACGCTTAGTCCTTAAATACTCAATTTTCGTTATACGTACTCTTAAACTTCGCTACTTCATCGTCAGAGCTGTCAAGTCCGCGTATGCTATGAATTACCTCACACGCGAGCACTAGACCATGTATATGATTAATGACCGTGGGGTTGACTCCGCAGTTTGGTACTACCATTAGTCCACGACCCGCATTCTGCGTTTATAGTCAGCCACTCACGACTATACAATACATTATGTATAAGCTAATCACTAATCTACTTAACATTTACAAGTACAAGTATCATCACGCCTCTCTTTCCCTACTCTCTCTCGCCTCTCTCCTATCCCATCTCACTCAATCTGCGCTCTTGCCATATATACAAATGATATGTATGAATATAAAATTATATACATATACAATTCACCGCGCTTGCTCTCTCTCTCTCGCCTCTCCCTCCCTCTCACCAGTTTCTCGCGCGTCTCTCTCCTCCTCTCCCAAATCCTCTTGCCATAGTATACTAGCAATACATATAATAACTATACAATACTATACACATATATTCCATATACAATTCGTCTCTCCCCCTCTTCCCCCCCCCCCCTCTGCTTTGCGCCTCTCTCCTCTCTTCCAATCTCGCGTCGCCTATCTCCTCTATTAAACATGTAGCCTACAAATTTGATCAATTATCAAAACATAGTTATGAATATAAATTAATTATTTTTAAGTGATATATGTTAAAGTTTCTTTTCAAAATTGCAAAAATCAAATAGAATAAGAAGGCTCAGCCCGTTATGTTATTAAGTCAGAGCCCATGTTAGTTGAAAACTCAATACGTGATGTTCGCCCTCATCGTCTGCAGAGAGAAGCTTTGTTGTTTATATAACGTCAACAGCATACACATTACCGTCCTTCGGAACATCCGATAAAATCTGGAACGAGTACAGAGAAGATTAGCATCGCCCCTGCGCGAAGGAGTGACGAGCGCACAATCGAGAAATGGTCCAAATTTTTTTCCAAACAAAATCCATAACTTTTTCTACTTTCTTCATGATCCTGTGTTTGCTCCTCTTTCTCTTTTTTTTTTTGGTGTGGTGTGTGTTAAAAAGTTTTTTGGCGTGGCAAATTTTGTGTATTGAAGAGATCAAATGGCATTTGGCAGAACACATAACCTGGAAACATGTAAAATGGACATTTATGTATATGAAATTGAATGAAGAGATTATGAAGTTTATGGCTTTCGGAATCATTTTTTAAATTAAAAACAATTTCATCGAGTTTAGTATCATCAAAAATTGAAAGGACGTTTCTTTAGGGGGAAAATGCTTAGAACACATGCTGGAAACATGTAAAAGTGACATTTATGTATATGGAAAATTGAGATGAAGAATTTGAAGTTTATGCAGCTTCGGAGAATCTTTTTTAAAAACATTCAAGAAGAACGATATTCATCGAGTTTGGTATGCATAAAATTTGGATGACGTTTTTTAGGGAAAATGCTTCTCGTATGTGATAACGCCGCGCAGAGATTAGGATAATTCACTCTATGAGATTTACTATATAATCAAATACTCAGAATTATGTGATCATTACATATATTTTATTATTACCAAAAACAGATGTATTCATGTGTCCAATAAATTCAAAAAGAGAAGATTTTGTACTAATTAACACTCTCGAATATATGAAGTGAGTTCATCTGATAAATCGTATGATTACGTACGAGTGGACGTCGTATGTCATACAGGGTACTAAGATACGTTCACTACATATTCATTTACTTAATTCTGAAGATCACACCGTTCTTTTTGATTTCAAGAGCACACTGATTTTGTATTGAAACGAACATTTGAAATAGTGAGTAGTAATTCATCGTATATAATTCACTATTCGCTATACAACTAGTAGGTTACATAAACTCAACGTTTAAGGAAAATGTTAAGGAAAAACGACACATGCCGGCATCGTCCAATGAAAATTATTACTACTGCGCGAGCTAGAACCAACTCTGCATTACATTCTAACATGATGCAATTGATCTCGTTTCAAAGTAAGAAAGATACGAGTAATGAAGAGTTTCGAGCGGATCATTGGGTCTTGGCAGAGACCGCAGGACTACTTAAGATATGCAAGCTGGAAAAAATCACCAATAAAAACATATTTGATTGATCACACGCTACAAAATGAAGGGAGCACGTTTAGGCCAAATCAGCATAATAGCCCAAAGATCGAACTTTTTGTGCGTCCACAAGGAGATTTAGACGCATGTTCCTTTGTTGTTCTTTGTTCAGGAGATATCCAAAAATTTGAACATCTAATATTCCATTCCTCAAGTCACGGTCGTACGCTTGAATGTCCATAAATTAAAAGTTTCAATACGGTTTAATTCAAGATGTTTAAGTTACGAGTTTGAAATTCTCAGCTGATATGAGCGAACATGTATTGTAATAAATTGTTACTATTATGTTTAAGTCCAGTCACGTAAAAAAAAGACTAATAGAGTATATGTATCATATAGTTATTTTAAAGTGGGGTTTAGAGAAAGGAACATATCATGAGGCATGGGCAACTATGTTACTTCAAGTTTGTGTGACGGGTAGAGAGTCCTTATCACGCATAGAGCAAAGCATCGAGCTCAAAGAGAAGTAATCGAAGAGGGGTTTGCGAAAAAAAAGTATGACAACAAGACTATCAAGATACAAAGAAATATAGACAGCACCAGAAACAGTTCCTCATTATGTTTCGAATTCTAAATCATCAAGTTTCAGCTTGAGCAGTTGATTATTAGGGCTTTCAAGATATCAAATGGACTCAATATCGCCCAAGGTAGAGATGAAGTTGAAGAGTGAGGAGTAAGATGGTAGGTCGAGGGCCGATGTGTGGGAGGAGAGCCGTCGAGGTGGAATTGATGAAGGCGGAGTATCGAGCTGTGGAGTGCAAGAGTGGATTGAGTAGAGATGAAGGGTAACGTGAAGCGACTGCAACCAGGTTTGGGGGACGAGGGATGGGCGAGATACGGTGGCTAGAGTGACTCTGAGCCCCGAGAGCGTGTTGCGCAGTTGAAGGAGTCCATCAGTGCTGGTCTCCGCGAACGAGCGGCGCGGGTGCAACAATTGTAAGCAAAAGAGGAAGAGAGTTTCCTTTTGCCCTAAGGTGGGTTGTGTAGTGTGCAGGACCGTAAAGAGGGAATGAAAAAAGTCTCCTCTGTTCTCTCTATTTGGTCGCAAGGAAAGATTGAATGCAAAAAGATATTTGTTGTAGAGAAAACAAAAATAAGTGTTTGTTATTATTTAAGTTGTTGCTGCTGTGGTCCAGGCGCAGTGTGTGGTTAGCATCATGAAAGCAGTGAGAGTAGTTAGAAGAGAAGAATAGAGAGGAGAAGTAGCGTCTACACTTTACTAGTTGTCTTAGAATCAATTGGCTCGGTTAGCAATTAAGTTAGAGTGTCTGAGATTTAAGGATAATATCACGGGAGGAATTAAAAGCGAATTGCGAACCAATCAAGTATTATCCGGTGATGAGAGATAAACGCAATAGTAGTTCGATGCCGTGCTTCTATCGACACTTTATTTTGCCAGGTGACGCATCACTCTACTCATGTATTGACGCGGCCAAATGTTTGCTATGCATAGTTGTGGCCTTTGTGAAATACATTATGTCACCTCAAATCGCTGGTGATTTTCAAGAGCGATACCTGTCAATTCAATCAAACATTTAAGAATTTAAGAAAAATGTTGTAAGTTTGAGATTAAAGAAAGTATCATTTGGAAAAAATAGGTCTCGAATTATTATTCGTGACCAAAACTTTGATGAAGAAGAGCTTTCAGCCTCTGGCTGGGACTGTCTTAGTTTAAAACTGTATTTATAAGTGTAGAAAGTCTCTCGGCAGAAAGAAGTTGTGTTGCGATAACAACATGGCACGTCAATTCCGGATATATGTCAGACTTTTTTTCCCTTCACATTTATAGTGCATTTAATTTTTAAATTTGATATCGATGTGATCAATTTATATATTTACATATTGTTCAGATTGCCAGGCCCTCTATGTTGAATTCGGTGCTTTTTCTTGTAAAAAACATGAGACATGCCAAATC
Source organism: Solanum lycopersicoides (assembly GCA_022817965.1). Classification (NCBI taxonomy): domain Eukaryota; kingdom Viridiplantae; phylum Streptophyta; class Magnoliopsida; order Solanales; family Solanaceae; genus Solanum; species Solanum lycopersicoides. The sequence continues at coordinate 90,367,808 of CM040621.1, forward strand.
ATATTAGTATATGAGATTTAATCTTCTTTTTAGTTTTATGGACGATCATTGATGATTTCAAAAAAACTGAAGAAGAAAATCACCATTTCTTGTTTCAATAAAAATGAATGACAAAGACTTGTACAAGAATGCTGGGCTATGATATAGGTAAAATTTCATTCACCAATTACACAAATTATCAAATAAAAGATCAATTGATTCTCAAAAATCTTTTTTATGGTAAACCTATTTTTTTTTTATTCACACTAATCTCAGAATATAGAACTAATCAGCGAGAATGGAGCGAGTTGTTGATCATCTATCAGCGAGCTAGATTGTAACCTTATCTTTTTTGGTCAAATCTCTCAGGATAAATCATTGATACATTACATAGCGCGCCCGTGGAAAATAGTTCAAAACTTTCTTCAAATTTGCGCAACGACGTCAAAATATATAGTCCCTGATATGAAAATGAACTATTACACCAATGGCTGCGGAAAGCAGAGGTTAACAGATCTTAGTTGATCAGAGTGATGAAATGAGTTGAACTGCGCAGCATTGTAACTCAAATGTGAAATTAGTGAAACAGGCAAAAATAAGCTTTTCAAGAAAACATAAAGTGCTACATGAACCACAACACTCAAAGCTTCGGATCTCAGTTGGCAATGTAAACTCGAACTCGAACGTTGCGGTGAAGTTCAGCATTGTAGACACCTCAACTCATGTCGCAAGTCAGTTTGAACACTCCGAGAGCTTACTAATAGAAACCTGTCAAATTTATAAGTGTCAGTCAGCATTGCGGGTGTCCACGCAGCACACAGTCGGGGGTTGGAGTTGAGTGCTTAGGTCTTACCCGGAGTTGAGGGCAAAGATTGTGCTGTTTGTTGTATGTATTATGCTGTTCAGAAAGGTAAACTAAGTCAGAGCCAGAAGTGCTGGTACTATCTTCATTAGTAGTATTATACAAGTTCGCTGATTAGAACAAAGACTAGAATTGAATACGCTGCGATAAATGACGGAGGACATACTTTAATACTGTCAAAGAAATGACTAACACATGGCCAAGTAGATAAGGTCACGATGTAGTCACATGATCGGATCAGCGGATCGTCGTTTCAATCTTGCAACGGATTTCCGTCTCGCATTTCACGCTGAACATTGGCCCAACAAAGATAGAGTTGAGAACGAATTAAAACAGTGTGAGAGAGAAATGAGGATAACGAACTCCTAAATGCGCAGGCACATGTAAGAATCAGTGGCAGACAACAGAATGAGCCTGTATAACAAAATAATAGCAGACTCCTAAAAGCGTTACCTCTGGACCGAGGAGCATGCAGATCTAACTAGAGCAAATGTCCATGACTCACCGGTATAGCACACATGAACAGTGATAGATTCTAACAGAAGATGGCCTACTTCCCTGTGAAAAGGGTCTCGACCAGTAGACTATTGTTTGTGTTTCAACATTTATTAAGAAAAGTTATTAACAGAAACAGTAATAGGCCTACGTATACATTTCTCACAGTATCGGTAATAGAAAGTTCGCCTGATGACAGGTGTAGTAGCCATACTACAACACCACAACATACAAATAACATACCCTCCGGTGTAAATCCCACAAGTGAGTCTGGGAAGGATAATGTTGTAGCATCCGCGTACCCCTACGCTTGTGAAGGGTAGTGAGTAGGTTGTTACTGATAGACCCCTGAAACTCAGTGAACATATCAAAGATCAGTAGAGAAAAGTTATATTAACAAGAAGTAATAGCCACATTATCTCAGGAGGACAGTCTTCCGCTTATTTAGAGATTTCCATAGAAGTTATGATTAGCAATTTGAGTCAAGTGCATATGGTGTGCGTGATGATACATATACCTAATCAAGAAATGTAGTAATCTAATTGTGAGCAACAGTTTTAAAATTGAATGATAACCTTGTATGAGTGCATGAGAAGAGAAGAAGGCGATTGAAGAAAGCCAGGACTCAATAGTATACAAAGCGCGAAATCCTAGCAGACAATTTCTTCAAGCTAGAAACAACATCTCTCTCGGTTTGGTAATACTCTCCCAAAAGTTAAACCACTGCATGTTGTGCTGTGTCCTAGGATGATCAATCGCTACCCAGCCATTCGCAGAGTCCTTATTATACGTAGAGAATCCGAAGGTGTCATGCGTACAATCATGGGCTGAACCAATACAAACAACATCATTATACTCAAATTTCAGAATATGATTGATCAAAAAACAGACGAGTAAAGGACAACGTACACGTATGCCACAGATTCCAAGACTATGTCTAGGGCGTCGTGGATACCAGACGGGACACAGGAGTAGAATTCGCACTAGGGTAACAAAAGCCCAGTAGTTCTTTACAATATCATAAAGTATATATGTCGTGATAAAACACTAAAATTTGTGCCAACAAACATATCAAGTCTAAGCACATAACTGCCAAAAGCAGCCAAAGGCTTCGTAAAGTTGATGATAACTAAATAGCTGAGATACATCAAAGTTGAAAGGAGTACTAGATGCATCCACACAGCTGTGATAAGGTATATGGATCATCGGCGGGCGGAGCTAGGAATATCGATCTGAAGCCCCTTCTGGCAGAAAATTGCGGTGTAGCATTAGTAAATGGCCTATAAGGTTAAAATTAGTTTGTGCACTGATATAGTTGATGTTGAACCTATGGCTTCTTTGTTAGTAGTGTAAGGTCTTGGACGATTTTGTGAGTCCTCATCCTCCTGTTAAGTAAAATTTGTATGCTCACGGCGCAATGGAGCAGTGCTCGAGCTACGATCAGGAAGAAGTGAACTTTAGCGGCAATTAGAATTAGCAATTGCCGCATAAATATGCAGTTGCTTTAGCGGCAAGTTAACACTCTTTGTATATGTCCCTACAAGGCCTTTTGCACGCCATAGATCTAACTGACACGTTAACGAATCGTCTGTAAAGACGTTTATGCACCTTGTATTAATATGGTCGTATTATTTGCCAGCTAAAAGAAGTTTTTTGCTCGGTCTATTCATCTATGTCAATTCCTCTATATTTGGACCGCAAAGGGCCGACTCGTAGAAGGTTACTCACGGTTCCGTCAAACTAACGAGCATGTTGATGAGCTTAAGTTGTATCAAAATTACTTTAATTCATGTTTAGCTTCGTTGAAGAGTACTTGGACAACCTTAAATAAATTCAAAATAAGTTTTTGAATGAGTTTTAAAAAGTGTAAAAACAACAAGTAGGCGATGGTCCTTTACTTTTTTTCGTTGACATAAAGACATTCTGTAAATTTTCGACTCTGTAGTCTTTAGATTGTGTATCAAAAGCTTTTTTTGATAGAACAAACAAATAATCAATCCAACCGGCTCTTAAGTAGAACTTCTCTACAAAAAAACTCCCTTACGTATTGGATTAGTAGAAAGTTTACCCAATCTTATACTTTTCTACTGCATCAGTTCTCGACAAATAAGATACAGAAACCACTCCGAAACAGACTTGTTGGATTAGGAATCATCCTATTTCACGCTGAATATCATTTCCACTCCATTTATCTATCGTAGTCTGAAATATACTCATGTGTTACGCGCATTAAACTCCAGTAACTTTAGTCCAAACCGGAAATTCTGACTACACGAAATGATATCACTTATCGAAAAATCCTAATGACGAATTTCCATTTTAACACAAAGCAATAAAAGTCAACATTCAAGTTAAGCAGAAACGGAGAAATGACCATGAAGACAGTAACATCAGCAGCAGCGCAAATATAAACAGCAGCAAAGAAAATACTATTTCTTGTGATAAATTCTGGACGAGACTTCAAGAGCTGCCCAAATACCACCGCCAAGAATCCGAATACGTGTTTCGCAGAAGCTGAGATGGATTTGGATTTTCGAATAGAAAACGGAAACGAACGAAGCATTGGGTTTTAGAGATTTTAGTGTTGTGAAGACTACTGACTATCTCATAGATCGAGCGAGTAAACTCTGGCCATTGTTGATAGATGAGAAACAAAATTGGACTCAAGAATTGAATGTATAACATAAACGTGCTCTGATTTGTGAATTATGCAGCAGCGTTTTTGCAAATTCGCCAAGATCGATCGATCCCCATTTTTACTTTAGCGCATACTTTTTTTTTTCTTTTTTTTGTTGGTATGTTCGGTCAATTTGGACACCAAAAACGGGATTTATAGATGCTGAGAAGCGAGAATATCAGTAATTTGGACGCTTATGTTAAGGAGTGCCTCAAAAATAGTCCGTTTAAAGTAAGCATTGAACAATTCGATTCACCTTTAATTTGATTGGGCATCCTGAGATTGAATAAAATGCGTAAATCACTGAATGCCAATGCTGTTGTATAGACTTCGATGAAAATTACAACAAGGTAGAAAATATCGAACATGATTACGATTCGTTAAAGAGAAAAAGACCTAACTTTTAGTCCTATTGACGCTATTAAACAGTCTTAGAGTATCCGTTGTATAGATTAACTACAAAATAATAGTATTACACATATTCAATAAGTATCAAAGTCTCGCTTGCAAAATAAATATAAATGGACAGCAGCTTGTCAAAAGAAAAGTGGGAACAGCTTTTAGCCTCTAATTTAATAATCAGATATCGTTAATTAATTGAAAATAACGAGAATCACTAATCAAAAAATCGGAGCAAGTTACTTCAAATTTGAAAATTGCAACAAGACTATATCTACAAAAATAATGAAGATATCTCAGAAGCTCACTATACTATAATTATATTATTAAAGGATGTGACTCAGTAGATTATGACGATAATATAATTTTGGCAAACTTAGAATGAATCGAAAATTCTACTTAAAAGGTCATTTTGATATACTCTCAAACAGGAATCATACTTTGTTATTCTTTGTCAAATCAAAAGATCAAGGTAATATACAGAACTTAGTCGCTTTTATTCTTAGTTAACTTTAACTGTGCTTCATTTGCTCAATCCTACGTGTATTGATTTCACATTAGTATTGCAAAAGAGCATTCTCATCTGATTATTGGATGTGATAGATAGGAAACGATGCTTTGAGCACTCTTTGCCAAGCCATTTTGGCACGTCAAATTATGAAGCAATATTACAGTTTCACAAGAAAGCATACTTTTAATGTACAACTTCCGAATTGCTCATTTTCCACGTTCATATGCCAAAATTAGTTCTGTTGATATCCACTGCCAGAAATTAAGTCCGGTCCCCAAAGTATTCATTTTTTAAAAAAAGCATTAATAGGACTGAGTATAAATAATCACGTCCTGTTGGCGAGACAGGAGTCTAATCAAATGCAAGTAAGAAAAAAGTTATCCTGACCTCAGAAAGCTAAGGGCATCACACAAATTTCGGCTTGCTTATGGGCTTGTTCCGTGCATGCATTACTCGCTTATCAGTTCTCTTGGATGACAACAAGGACGGACTGAGTTAAATTGAAGATATAAAAAAATAAAAATGAAAAGGATTGATTGTGTCCTCAATTTGTCCAAGTTACTTTGATCTGCACTGAAATGGGTGCTTTGAAAGTCGGGAGTTTGGTCTTGATTGAGCGCAATTCGATTCGCTGTAACACTATTGTTGGATCATTGTTACCATTGTATTGTATTGTATCAGTACACAATATACCGAAAGTTCTGGTTTGATTGTTATTTAAAAATGTATCTGTATTATATTGTTTTTATAATTTCTGTCTATACATATAGAATAATGAGAACCCCATATTTATGGAAATAACCAATTGGTGTGCGTTGTTGTTACATAATTTATTTTTTCAATATATCGTGTACATAATATTTCAAAAATACAATTTCTACCCTTTACCTTAATTATTTAAATCTTAGTAAAACCTCCGTACCCGTAGATAATTGAGGATATTTAAGTCAATATAATACAATTACGAATCAAGTACAATACTGAGGATCCAGCCAAACAACTTAGAAATGTTATTACACAACAACAAAACAATTACAATCTAGCAAACAACGATTGAACCAACAAAAATAATTTAGCCTTAAAATAACATATAAGACGTAAGTCGTCGCATTGAAGTGCACTTAATCGAATGGGCTAATCTTTGACACAGATGATTACGGCTAAAGAATATGATAGACGCATGCTATTAGTTGCCTAAGCATTAGTCTAGCATGAATTTAAGTTAAGTGTACATATAGAGTGTCCAATGGTTGGATACCAGCGATGACAGAATGAATGTAATTATAAAGAGCACCAATGCGCGTCAATTGCAATAGAATGCCCTAAGTACATTTATGTGTGTAGCATTCCTACTCAACAATAGAGTTTCATACAAGTATATTATGAAATTACAAAGATCCAAAAAAGTTCTGAATTCTTCGAAAGTACTAGCTAATTATTACTTAAGTTTCAATCGCTCCAAATGATCACAATAAATTTTTAAAAAAGAAGTTCTGCAACAGTGGTAGACTAAAATCCTAAAGATATAAAATAGATAGTAATTCATACATTCAAGGTATAATAACAATCATCGATGAGCATTCAGTGTTTAATAAAAGCGGGGGGCGTAAGGCGAGGGGCGAGGCGGAGCGCGAGGCGAGGCGGAGGCGAGACGTTTACTTAGCTATAGTGCGGACAGAGAAAGCCCCTTAAGTTTATAATATAGGCTATAACTAATTAATAACGATCAAAAAAAAATTAAAAAATAAGAATTTTAACCTAATCTATAATAGTATGATTCAATAAACTAATAGAAAATAAAAGTGTATAACATGATTATGACAAGTATAAAGTAATCTAAATATTTTACATGTGTAATAATAAGAAGGATCATTATTCTCAACAGACAAAACAAAAGTTATCAAGCTAGTACGATTTACACCCACCCCCTCTAAAACGAAAATTAATTAATAGCGCTTTGACTAGTAGATTATAATAAAAACGATAACGTCCATTCAATGAACAAAAAAAAATTTACTTTCAAAGTAGTCACAATAAACAATATATAATTAATTTTACACTTGAGCAAAACCTCATGAAGACAATGAGTAAGGGAAAAAACTAAAATGCGTTAGAGGATAAACAAGAAAGTGTTCACAGAATAATATGAATTACTTCATCAGGTTTACCGAAATAGAAAAAGATGATGATACTAAGAACTTGTTATTATTGTGGTATATCTCAAGTTTCGCTTTATCTCTATAGCATTAAAATCTTATTAATGTATCATTCAACTTATTCAAGAATGCATGTAGGGCGGTTCAACAATACTAACGTAAAGATTCTTAATACATAGATTTGTGTAAAATCGTGGATTAGGGTAAGGCGCATCACGTTGAGACCGCACGTTGGCGATATTTCGGGCAGCTTTAGGCTGTAAGTCTCCTACAGAACTAAGCCTCCATGCACTGAAAGTCTCGGGCATAGTTTCGCTAGCAAGGTTTCCTGCCGCCCACTGGGCGAGAGTCCCAACGAAGTTATTCTTAAAATACGTACAATTAACATCCAAGTGCAGAATAAAAAAGTCTTATAACGGGAGTTCAAAAATGTGGAATATAGAATTGGCTCGAATTTTAGGAATTTTGCTTAAAAGTGGGGTGTAAGACTTGAGACTGGAGGTTGATATGTAGAACCCCAATTCAAATCGTTCGAGATCAACCCTTGAAAATTTTGGACGTGAGGTTGCCGTGTGGATTAGCCCATTATAAGTTCGAGCTCAATTTGGATACACCTCTAGTCTGCTGGTCTATAAGACTTTGGTTTAGTCGGTTAAGGGTGCTTGTGTTATATACGTGCAGCTGGTCGAGAGATAGAATCTCGGAATTCAGCCGCATGGACATCAGCATGTCCGATATAACATAAAATCTCGGATTTTTATTAGTAGTTTAATGATGAGAGCTTTCACTACGTGATATGAACCTTGGGCAAGCTCGCGTCGCCCTCCACTCACCACGCGATTGTCACTGTGCGAAGAGGATGTATAAAGAAGGGTCTAATAGCTGGGATGTATCATTATCAATATACTGCATCACATCATTAGTTATTTTACTTTTTCGGGCAGCTGTACTTTTTTGAATAATTTATTTTTGTCTTATGCTTTCTTTAAAAATTTAATTAGGATGATATGAATGAGATTGCAAGTTATGTTATTTATTTTTGAATATTTATTTATTTTTGTTAACGTGCTCGAGTGGTTCTTTTAACACTTTTTCTAGTGACCTATGAGCTAGTTTGAGTCTATCTTTTTGATACGGCTTGAGCTATTCATATTACTTATATTTATATCTCTCATTGATTTCAGTCTTGAGAAGACGCATACTTTCTCGAGAATTTGAGCGAGCCAAATTGGCGCTTTAGGTCGACTCCCTCTATCCATATGTTCTTGATCTTACCTTTTCAGAAACGTAATACTTTGTAGTCTTTTTCTAGCATGAGGTTTATTCAGTTATATTAATTCCTTCGCACCGGGTTACATTTTAGGTTCTGTGATGGTGCTATTTTATTACGTCAAGTGTCGTGTAACTATCCTTTATTTATCGAAATTGATATTCGACTCTACTTAGAAATTGCTGATTCGTTGTGTAGGACGCGTAACGAAGGAGTGGAGCTAATATATCGACTAGAAGATATGATAGATCATCAAGTGTAGTAGAAAGTTTTGATAGTGATACGACACAAAACGAGTGTGATAATGAGATTTATACATGACTATAAAAAGTCAGTTATTCATCAAACTATCAGGATTATCAAAAAGTCTTTATAAAGCGTGAGAAAATTGTATATACATATACATAGTACATATATTTTCGTCCTATACACTTATAATTATACAATAAAATACTCCTTTCCGAGTTCTTTTGTCTTTCTCTCTTTCTCGTTTTATACAATTTTCAAATTGTATCTAATTTCTCTCTTTCTCGTTTTATACAATTCGATTCAATTGTATATTCCTTGTCAAGTCTCTTTTGTCTTTCTCTCTTTCTCATTTTATACAAATTCAAATTGTATATAATCATTCTATACACTTATAATAATACAATTCGTTTTATACACTTTGTTTTTATACAGTTTTCTGCCCAAGTGTCTTTCTCTTTCTCGTTTTATAAACTTCGTTTTATACAATTTGCTTCAACTGTATATGTATAGCGAATTATACAGTTTCTATGTTTGCTATGGAGCGCAATTATACAAACTTTGCTATAACATACAAATATGAATTTTGTATTTGCTATATGTGAAAGTTGCCCATTAATATATCACTTTTTGAGAAGTAATTTCTTTTTTGAACTTAGCTAACGTGGAATGCTTATGGAGTGAAAATGTTTTTATTGTATTTTTGTTGAATCTTCGGAGAAACGTCACTTTGATGACAGTTGATTTTGATACTTTAATGACAGATTAGGTAAATTACATGAATATTTAATAACTTATCTTAATATTTTATTATTGTTTTAATAGTATTGCATTTTGTTTGTTTATTAGTATTTCGGAGAGAATATCCAAGCGTGCTTATAAAAAACAATTTAAAGTAGGTAAATGGAATTACGGGATCATTAAAAGCCAACATTTATGTTAATTAATTAATTAATTAAATCATTGTAATTAATAATTATTACTCGCGGCACAGATTATGTCTCTTATAATGGAATTTATCCAGTTAATTAAATTAGGTGCGATAGTTTTGGATCAATTGTTGGGTTATATTATTACTCGTCTTACGTACATAGAAAATAATGTAAAAAATTAAGGTATTTGAACGTATGTAAAAAATAAATATGATTGTCGAAATTTAATCAGTTATAATTTAATAAATATCGGATAATCTTGAGCCTCACTCAAAAAAAAATTCTTATATATAACGAAGGTCTAAAGTAGCAATGTATGCTCCAATTTCCATTTATCTTCAAAGTAATGAGGTGGGAAGTAAAGTTTATTTGTACGACTAAGGTTTATTGTTAATATCCAAGATAGCGTCAAAAATGTTATATTAATTCTTAATAATTTGCGCATCCTTGATTTTTTAATATATTTTCAATTGTTATTCTGAATCACAAATTATAAAGATCGATACGGATGTATTTCACTATAAGAAAACTGTGAATCACTTGGATATTTTCTTGGGGATTAGTATGAAAATAAATTTCCTACGAATTTTGATACTGATCCCCATGTAATTCACATTTTTCTTGTAATGTTTGTTTTTTTTTAAAAAAGTTTAAAAAGACCACTTTAATTTTTTTCAAAACAAGTAGAGTAATACCAACTCGTGACAATTAAAGTTATGGTAAACTTTAAAGTTACAAAGTAGAAATTTTAGAACGTGTTTTAATTAATATACTTCTAATTATGTTTATAGCGACTTGTGAATAATTATTTTCTGTAAATAGTTAAACTTACTCATGGGATTATTACAAGAAATTAATAAAGTGATATAAATAATATAAGTACCATGCAAAAGGTACTATCATATAGGTTGTTACATGCATTAATACATGCCTTACCAAATTAGCATAATTTATCAAAAGTTTTGATTCACATTGAATCAAACATGATTCACAACTATGACCTAAATCCAATTTAAATCATATATATTGAATTACGAGGTAGTTTGATTGGTGAATAAGTCATATCAAAATTAAATTACGATTGAATTACAGTTGCTATAATCTAAACACAAATATTTGATTTATGCGACTAAAAATGTGATAAACATTGTATAATTGTAAAATATATGTTTTGTTATACACTAGATAAGCTAGAAGTAAGTTTTAATTTCAATTTATTAACCTTATTTTGTTTAGAAGACTAAGAGAACAAGCCTTGAAGAAGAGCATTTTGGTCATTTTGGTATTTTATCTTGAGATATTTGTAGATTTTACGATTGTAGGATGGATAAAAAATAATTACATGTGATATCTGTAAATTGTGATAAGTTAAACTATAACTTGAAAAATAAGACGATAGACCAACTCTAACTTTATTGAATTTTTGATAGCTGATTAGAGTTATGTTTGTATTAATATCATATTGATTGATTATAAGAAAATTTATGTACATATTATTTTATACAGAGATAACTTACGTACTATTTTTTTTATGTTTTAGTTATTCCATCTTCTATCCTACGTAATTAAGCTCCTAATTAGCTATCAAGCGATCGTACAATAGGTACATTTTCGTAGTAGTTATATGTTTTTTTCGTAAGGTGAGAAAATTAATACAATTGCCTATGTGATTAATAGTTACCCAACACAACCAAACACACCCACCCCAATAGACTTTCATCCTACTTGGTATTTATTATGTAAGGACAACATTAGGAAAGAACAATAATTAATTAAAGTGTTGAAAAATCAGTTCAACCAGATTTATTTTGTATTTTCCACACCATGCTTATTGGGGTCTATACATAAAAAATACAACAAAAAGCTAAATTACTTAAAATATTTATACTTATATACAAATAAATATACCACATGTTAGGGTATTTAAAAAAAAATTGTAGGTGTTGATTTACACCTTGTGACATCGTTTTCAACGCAACAAATGAAGGCAAAATTTGTATTTTTTTGAAGAAATAAATGAATACCACTAATAGTTTGAATTTAATGTACGTATATACTTTAATATATAAAAAATTCAATAAAATTCAAGTCACAAATATATGTTTTAAATTTTACTAGTAATTATTTTCTTTTGAAAAAAAGTCGATGGTTTGTTTAAGCTACTTTCTTGTAGTCTAACAATTTGTTACGATTGTATTTATAATGGTTTTTAAGGATTCAATATAATTATTAGTTCTACATTGTTATAATATTATTCTATAAAATTGAGCGACTTAAAATTGATACTGTAATTATTACGCAACATCTTAATTAATATATAAAGAAAAGTTGTAGAGAGAAGTAAACAAAGATGGGAACAGGAGAACAAAGGTTCTTCAACAAACTTAGAAAAAGATAACTAATTGATTAAAATTAAATTAAGCAAAGTCGTCATTAACTTCAACAATAGCTAAAGCCAAACAAACTTTCAATAGACAAACAAACTTCCTTCATATTGAAAAAGATGGCTTTAATTATCCCAAAAAAAAAGTTTGTTTTGATCTTAAGCCACTTTTATTAATAATTATAAATAATTAATTGCATTTTTTTAAGTTAACTAGTTAGTTGGCTTCCGTTACATCTTACACTCTTAATTGTCCCTTATATCATATAAAAACTAGTCGAGACAGCAAATGATATATATATATATATAAAAACAATTCAATTATATACCTGATAAAATTAAATATCGTTTTGTCAGACAAATAATTAAAATAAATGTAACTTTACCTATTCCTTAGGAAAAAAGAAGAATCTAAAAAGAAATATTGTTTGAAAAGCATAAGGTATATATAAATATTTAATAGTGAAAAATTTACTTCATAAGTGGTAGTAGTTAAGGAATATTAGATCGATGCATTATATTGTTTAACAATGCACGTTTCTTAATCACGAAAAAGATAATTACGATTTGGTAGAACTTTTGTCATTTAATTAGAGTCACGAGAGGCTAATTGATGATTACACTTCGCCCAACCATTCCTCCTACTTCTTTTTTTTTTTGGCTCAATTGCCTAATTATGTATTATAATTAGTGATTGATCATATACATTTAGTGGAAGTTAGTGTAGTGTAGTCTAGAGTTTACTGGTTCAACCAAATTCAGTATCTTTAGTCGAAGCGAAGCTAGGTAGAGCTTGTCAATATATGCTAGCTCACCCAATTCGGGTTAACCCATACAGGTTTAGACATTTTACAGGCCAAGCCGGGCTAGCCCATTTTTTGTGTGGGCCAGAAAACGGTCGGTCCAATCCACAAGTACGTGAGCTATAGACTTGTCGGGTCAACCCACTTTTTTATAAATTATATTATTTTTAGAATTATTAAATTAAATTATAAATTATAATTTAAAAATATTATCATAAATATCGACAAAACAATATTACATGATGTTAATGTTACTACTTTTTAATCAAATCCACGAATAATTATTTTTATAATATTTATTAAGTTTTTTTTTTCAAGTAAAAGTATAAATATCTAAATAGAAATATTAACCTAATTGTTTTGAGTTTGGACTCTCTTTGATTTTAAATTTTAATATTATATTATATTTTTAAATTATTTTTTATTGGCCCACAGGCCTGCCGTACCGATATTTCTCAAGCCTCACAAATCAACAGAATTATTCAGGCCGGGCTAAAAAACTCTTTTCTCAAATGACCTCCAAACATCGTAGCTCATCCCTATTAAATCTCGGGTTAGGCCAGACCGGCCCAACATGCCTAGCCCATATTGACGGCTCTAAAGCTAGGGAGTTGGTTGTTGGTTCAGTCAAACTCAGTTGTTTTCATTTAAATTTTATATTTATTGAATATATATTAATTATTAATTTAGGATTCATTAACTTAAAAATATTAGAATTCAAAACCAATAAGCTTTAAATATTGTTTCCATCTCTACTTTTAGTCCAGACCTTTTGTCTTTAGAAATTTATTAAATATGTACATTTTATTTTGCTTAAACAAAAATTTTAAAATTAATCTATAAATTTAAAATTTCAACTTTATCTTTACCAATATTAGTAAGCTTGGCAAAATAAGTTTATGTTTGTGGTAATGAGGACCATTTGAGGTCCCCAAAATGAACAAAAAGGAGAAGGCCATCATATAGACACTACCACATGCATTATCTATACTTTAATTATGCCTTAGCTAGCAAGAAACTTCTCTTAGAACTTTTCTTTCTTTTATGTGTTGTAGCATCATTTATAATATAAAGTGAATTGGCCACTTCACTAATTATTATTTTCCTTTTTATTTGGATCGAATAATAATCTAATTTATAAAATTATTATTTTGTTGATCAGTTAAGGAAAAACAAATGATATTTTGAAAAAAAAACATAATTTTCATTGTGATTTTTTTTTTTTAAGGAGATCTTCAAGCACACTTCATCGATAATCTCTATTTAATAATTACAAATAAAATAGAACATTTTTTCCATATATATTCACCTAGTAAAGAAATTAAATATTTTGTAGTGCTAGTGAAGCTATAGGAATATATATTATGAATTTATGATGATACACGATAAGTTTTTCACAAAGTAATCATCATTATGGTTAATAATCATTTTTTCTTGTGTGTTTTATTAATTTCAGCTAGTTCTAATTGCTTTTCGAAGATATTACAATCACCTAACCAAATGTAATTATTTTCAAAAGAAACAACTAATTATAATAATAGCAATAAACATGGTTTGTTTCTAATGCAAGGAACCTAACTCACCCCACTTAGCTTAAATAGATCAATTAAATTCATAGATATATTTTGTTATACTATGTTATTCAAAATCGATATATCGTCAGGTGCATGTATAATTTTTTGAAAATAATGTAATTTAACGAAATATATTCAATATAGAGTATGATGATATCTGTAAAGAACTAGAGCAACACAAATAATTTGTGTATTATTCAGCGTGTCCAATTTACATGACATATTATTTAGTCAGTTTAAAATAGAATGACATATTTTTATATTTAGTAATTTTAAAATGTCTGTTTTATTCTTTGTAGGATAATTTATCGTGGCATAAAAATATTTATAACTTATTTTAAATGTAAATTTTAAAAATCTTTTTTTCCTTTAATTTCGTGATAGTCAAATTAAATCATATAAATTAAAATGATAGAATACTTTGTAGTGTATTGTATGTTACGTATACGTATAAAGTTCTCCTCCTTTTCTATCATTATCTTGCAATGCTTTAATTGATGTTATGTTTTGCTAGTTGTAGCCCATCTCTTTTTCTTTTCTTTTGTTCTCTTTTTCTTCACAAGAACCTCACTTTTCTCCATTTCACTTAAATCAGACCCTTTTAGTCTGGAGGATATAGCTAGCATATTTTTTATATGGATGACGAGTACCTAATTCAGTAAATGAAGTTATTTCTTTTTTTAATTAGAGATTTTATAGTTGAGCGGTTTTAGATATAGAAAAATGATTGGTATACTCCAGAGATCGAGCATTTCTTCCTTAATGGAGCTCTAATTCAGTCAGTGTGAATTTGAATTAATCAAGTTTCAATACGGATATCAAATACTGAATAAAAAATTACCAAAAAAAATATTTTTATTTAAATACTTATTCTTATCAGAAATATATTTCTCTTATTTCTTTGACTGGAGAATATGAATATTACTGGTCATAGTTTCACTTTTTGTATGTCCCAACTTTTATTTTCTTCTGGATTCCACTGCTAGTGATCATTGTGGTTATGTATCTCAAATTAATCAAAATGTTGAGATTAATTTGGCAACGTATAATTTCCTTCCCATTATATAATTATACGAAAGTAGCAAATCTATTTTACTTTATCAGGTTTCAAAATATTGTCATATTTTACTTCTCAAGAGTTAAATTGCATAAACTTTGACTAATATCTTAATATCTATTTTTTCACCGTGTCGACATGAGAAGAATTCCTACTTATGGTATTATTCACATAGTTTTCAGATATAAATATTTTACTTTCAAAATATAGAATTATATCATCCAATTTAACTTAGCTACGAAAAATTAATCAAATAAATTTTTAAAAACCAAACATAACAAGTATTTTGAGACGAAAGTGTATTTATAAATATACTCTCTTAAAATGTAAATAAGATGTACTTAAAACTAAGATATATTACGTATCAAGTATTATACGACCTGATGATCATATAAAAATTCTTTATTGACTTGAAGGAATTGAGAGACAATTTAATATGGGAAAGGTGGGATATTGTTCCATATGATATATGCTCCTTAAATTGAGAAGATAACAAAGGACAAAGTATTCCTTGCGTTGCGTACGCAATTTAGGAGATTAACTTATTAGCTAGGGAAAGCAAATTGCTACTTACTACGGCAAAGGCAAAGCATCAAATATATGTACCAATTACTTTCACCGTTCCATATTAGATGAACATTTTTTATTTTATACGATAATTAAAAAATTATTAATAAATTGATTAATTTTACTTTTTTGTTCTTTATTCATACTAATTAGCCTCTTTAAGAAAATGAAGTTGGATCTTCAGAATTTGGTTAAACTTCCAAAGGTCATATTAATTATAGGGATAAAATTGGAAAGAATAATTAATTATGTCTTGATTTACAAGTTACATGAGGTAAATATTTTTAGTAAGATGTCGTCTAATTGCAAAGATAAGTATTTTGAGTGACCGATCAAAATACGTTTTTTTTTATTTCTTACATTGGAGCTCCGACTAAATTTGAATCGCATATTGCAGACACTCCTAATACTTCATACTCAGAGCCCAAACTCAAAATTTCTAAGCTCTAATTAAAGACGAAATAGTCAGACAACTCCACCACGACCACTTTAACTTTGTCCTATATATACTTTAGGGTTTTAACTTATTTATGGTGATGAAAAAAAGGGTTGTATACTATGCACATTAATACATTGAAGTAGGTTATGTAAGTTATTCTCATATTATTAGTTAATCTCATTTTCTATAAGTGGTTAATTATTTATTATAATTATCCTTTTAAGTGATTATATCTATTAAAAGAAAGATCAGATGATCAGTATATCGAATTTAAATTCAATACTTTAACATTTTATAGATTATACAGAATTGAATAATCGTAACCACTATCCCTTTTAGGGAACTTAAAAGTTATGATTTAATGTGGCGTTTTTAAGTCACTCGAAAGGTCAATATTTATGAATTTCTTAAAATATGAAATTTATAATCTGAAATTGTTAATGAGTTGTGTGCAATGTGGGCCGTATAGGAGTAAGCTCATAATTGTTTGTTTTTGTTAAAAAAAAGGATATATTTTGTATATATTATAGTTTAATACAGTGAATTTTTTCCTAAAATTGGGACAACAAAAATCAACATCTTGGTCCAAGGTGACATCTAGTGTTAATGATTATAATTAGGTTCACCAGTTAATACCTTGATCAGTTAAGTCATATTAATATTAGGAAATAATGGTAGTTAGAGAAAGAGTTATGACTTAACTTTCACTTCTGGAGTCTATTATAATTGTTGGATGATATATAATTGTTAAAATAATGAAACTTCACTACTTAATATCCAAATAATCTCAAGTACTGGTGACCCACATAATTTTAAGTAACTTCATTGGGGCCATTAGACTATTTAACTAACAACTTAAGTGACATTTGGACTCTTTTTAAAACTTCTTTTTGATGTGTGCAAAAAATTTTTGTTGGGAAAAATTACTTTGTGGAGAATATTTAGATTGTATTTATGATATATAGCTATAATTTTAGAAAATTACGAAATATAATTGGCCTTTTTTGTCATAGTGATTAACTGGTTGAGGAGTTTTCCTACTTCTGGCCACTAAATCAAAGATTCAAGGTTGATAAACAAAACTATAGTTACGTCTTCAGTTTTATAGCAATCATAAAATACACACATTAACATATGCGAACTGATATATGTTGATACAATTCTTTCGTGTGTTTTCAACTGGCTAATACATGTAATATTTTCCCGCTGAATATAATTCTTTTGCATGATATAATAATCATAGTTATATTTCGTAATTACGCTCTAAACTATAACTAAAAACTTTTAAGAAATACATAAGACACCTTTTACTATAGAAAAAAAAAACTTTCCTATTATTGGTATCTACTATCTAGTGACCATCTAAGGTGTATTTTGAAAAGGGAAAAAATGGGTGAAAATTATATATGTCATTATATATTTAAAATGGTGACGTATAAATGACAAAGTACAATTAAAAAAGCCATATATTTTTTGGGTAGTGTGTTTCACATGATAGAAAACATGTTCTTTAAATATTTTATTTGATGAAATTACTTTTAAAATAGTTGGTTGCATTATATTATTATAAAATAAACTTAAATAGTGGCGAAGTTATGCAAACTCACAAGTGGAATTAACTTGTAAGCAAGTACCGGGCCAGAGTCAACATTATAACAATTGACATTATGGCTAAATTTCAATCTTCATATATTTTATTTTGAAGTTAGGCGTTGTCAAGTTTAATTTCAGACACCATATATTTAAAATTATTTAAAAGTATATTTTAAATCAAAATTTAAATATTACGTGGACTTTCCAAATTATGTAGGTGTGAACATTTTGACGAAACAAATGGCAATGGGCTCAGCCCAATTGACAAGAAACCAAATAAATTGACATTGTCACTCTCCAGTTTGTTAAATGTCGGACGGTTACAAAACAAAAAGGATTCGCCTCAATAAAATAAAATTTCAACATACCAAAAAAAAATACTAGTATCAAATTTAGAATTTGAAGAGAGTACATTATTTTCTTGAATAAATTTTAGGAATCACGTAGTTTTAATATGATATTACAATGTTCCCTCTTTAGTTTGTAATTATATTAATTCCTTAAATAGTAACACAAATTGAATACATAATATGAAGCTCGGATACATTAAAGAGTATCTCAGATACATTATAACATAAACTGGGAACATAATATGTAGCTCGGATACATTAAAAATTAACTCAAAAACATAATATGTACCTTTGATACAGTAAAAACTAGCTCCGATACATTATAAAATATACCAGATACATAATATGTAGCTCGGATACATTAAATACTGACTCGGATACACAATATGTAGCTTGGATACATTAAAGAAATAAGGAATTTTAGAAATAGAAGGAGATATTGAACATAAGGAAATACGTTATACGTACCACCTAGATAAGGTACAAATACGAACCTCTAATACACGAAGGCTCAAATTAAATTTTACAAGAAAAAGCAAATTAAACACACATGGTTCTATTGAAGTTTATTGCATTCTTTTAATTTTTAACATTAGAATATGAGATGCGTTGATCAGACTGTGCTACACCTCGTCTCATCACCCTGGGCAATGATCCGTAAGAACGGATCATGCTTATGGGAACCCAACGGGGTTGGAGCGAGTCGGAGGAGGAGGTGGTGAAGGTTGCTTAGGAATATAAGGCATAAGAGGAGTCCCATGCTGTATAGGCCCTGGTCTTACTGAAGCTTTTGAGCTTGGAGCTGGATCTATTGGACGGTAATCTTCTAGATTTATCTTCACTGCATCATCGATCCTTCTTGCTTCATTGACATTGCCCTGCAAATTTTACGTTCAGAGTAATACGATCCTCGCATAGTTTAGTTGTGTAACTGACAATTTTCGTCAAAAATAATGTAACAATTCAAAGTGCAAGTACCTGTAGCTTTCTGCTTTTGATAATCACTGTCAATTCATTATCCTCCATTCCTGTGATTCAATTATAATAGAAGGCTACTTAATCAACGCACTATTAAATAATCACTATTTTGTCACTATCAGTAGTTATTTAAACTGATATTTTGATTGACTCGGTGTAAAAAAAAAAAAGGAAAAATGCATAAGTATCTCTCAATCTATGTTCGAAATCTCAAAGCACACTTATACTATACAAAGGTTCTATTACTTCGAACTTATTTTATAAATAATTTTCTACTCTTTTTTGATATATGTGGCACTATCTTCTAGGCCCAGCTTCAAGCTATCTAGTTGATAGTGCCACATAGACCGAAAAGAGATAGAAAATTATTTATAAAATAAGTTCTGGTAATATGATCTTAGTATAGTATAAGTGAGATTTCGGGCATAGATTGAGGGTACTTATGAATTTTTCATAAAAAGAAAAATATGATAATGGTTTCATATTTGAAAATTAGAAAGTACACCGCTATTTCACTGAAAAGTCGATTTTTTCATCATGCATTTTCTCAATGAATCGATTTGAGGTGAGCTGATTCGATAGAAAATAAATGGAAATTATGTTCTACAGTACAAATTTGTGAGATTCGATCTAGCCTAACTCATACTCAAAAAGCTAGCTTAAGCCTTATGAAAAATTCAGGCCCAATGCATGGACAATATTAATACCAAATGAAATTAGATCTTACGACTAACTCACATTTCAAAATCTAGCTCAAATTACACGTATGGACTTTTGTTATAACACTTTACAAAATCAAAAATAATTTCAAATATAGGAAATCTTATGCTAAAATTTGATAAAAATATTTACCAGGAGTATTCGATGAGGTGCCTCCATTGTCATAAGAAATAGAGCAAACCAAAACTGCCATTGTCAACAACAAGAGCAAAACAAAAGTAGTCTTCATAATGTGAGAGTATTACAAAATGCTGAGAAAAACTAATTTATAGAAAAACAAATAGACTATAGTACAATATAATCAGCCCATTATTTGGAAAAAAAAAGTTTGTTAAGAAGCCGCCTTTTTTCACCTTATTTTCGGATTATATAAAAAAAAAAATAAGAGACCAGAAAATCCGTCGAGATAAGAAGAAGAAAGTGTTCTCCCATGTTGCAAGCCTATATATGTATACGTATATATAATAATCTCTTTCGTTCAATTTTACTTGTCACTATTTTTTTAAAGAATTTAATGATAAGATAATTAACTAGCATTTCAAAAATGTGTTTTTAATCATTAATAATAAAATTGTAATATATAGTACAATTCGTATCGCTTTTGAATATTTAAATTTTATCTTAAAATATTAAATTAATATAATCTAATTTAACTTTGAAAGTTAACTAAATTGACTTTCGACAAACGTGACAACTAAAACTTAAAAGGAAAAAGGACAATTAACTTATTGCTCCCTCTATCCAACAATAGTTTTTCACTATTTACTTGACACCCCGCTTAAGAAACAATAAATAGTAGAGATAATACTACCTTTGACTTTATTAAATTTTAATGTTTTGAGAATGTATTAAATACTTCCTCCGTCCCTTTTTACTTGTCCACTTTTCCTTTTATAGTTGTCCCTAATTACTTGTCTATTTTGATAAATCAAGAAATGACAATTTTGTCTATTATATCCTCAATTAAATAACTAATTACTTTGAAAAATGTAGAAATTTTCATCCACATCATAATTCATAGAGGTAAAGTGGTAAACTCACTACGTCATTAATTATTTTCTTAATAGGTGTGTCAGTTCAAAAGTGGACAAGTAAAAAGGGACGGAAGGAGTAATAAATAGTGTAGTATTTAATAGCAAGGGTAAAATAGACACAAAAGATAAATTATCTCTTGATTTTTTAAATTGAACAAATATTATTGGATACTCTCTCCGCCCCATTTTCTAAGTCACCTTTGAATTTCAAGGTTCAAACAAGTCTATCTTTGACCGTAATTTTTTTCATACATCTTTTAAATACTTGAATTATCAATTATTGTGACTCATAGTACTTTTTACGTAGTTTACAAATATATAAATTTATTTCAAAAAAATTAAAGATTTCATGAGCAAATTGTCTAACTCTCAAAACATAAACGGTGTCGTATAAATTGAAACATAGAGAATAACTATTTTTAGCATAATAAACAATCATTGTTGAACGAATGAGTATCATAATAATTTGTTTTTAAAATAACATAAAGAGAGGGAACTAGCCACTAGATATTACTTGTCCAATTTTTAAAAACTAAGAGATGATCACTTGATTCCTAATAATAGTGGTTTCTCAAAACATTTTTTTTAGGTGATATGATAAAACCATCCTTTTATTTATTACTTCTTAAGAGAGTGTATCATATTCTGAACAAATAAAAATAAACGAAGATGGTATAAAAATAAGAGAATAGTTTTATTTTTTTGAAAAAGAGTGGTGAAGATAACATGTGTCGCAGTGCAGGGTGTATTGGAGGGGGGGGGGTGAGTGCAGTAAATGAGAGAGTAATTGCTACTGTATTTGTTTTTGAATTGCATGAGAAAAAACAGTGTGAAATTGAATGCTGAGAGGCTTTTGCAGTCTCAAAACTTTATGGCTTATCGTTACATTAGTTAAATATTTCTTTTGTTTTTAGTCGAAAAAATTTATCAGCTAAACAATAAAAATCTCATGTCCATTTTATTCAACGAAAAATTATAAGAAAATATAGTTAGTGATAAATATCATAATTTTTTTTTTAATAATGTCCGTAAATATGGAGTTTCAAAATGTAATTAATTGATATGGTTTCTTTCAATTTGATTTGATTTTTCGATTAACAGGCCTACGTCTGTCATGCCTTTCGCCTGATATAATGTGAATTTAGATAAAAGGCCGCAGGTAGCATGGCCAATTTTTAAAAAAATGATAACTCATCAATTACTACTATTGTAAATTGCTTTTATTATGACTGACCAGATTACTCCTTTTCGTGCTACCATATAGGCATATCAATAAATTTCTGCTCATCCTTATAATATAATAATAAAAATAATTGACGGCCAGTAGGTAACTTCTTAAAACCTCCTTATGATAATGATTACTTTAGTTGCGGAAATAAGGATAATAATTTCGAAATAAAATGTAAAATTATTATTTTCTGTTTGATTGTGAAAATAAATGCATAGGATATGCCTAACTTTTCAAAATGGGAAAATTATGCGGCTAAATAAATTTATACTATTTAATTACTCATCATAGTTGTAGTTTGCTATAATTACCACTCGCGACTAACATTATATATTAATTACGTGGGCTGACTCCGAATTTATATAATTAGTCACGTTTTTATATGTATAATTCGTCAGGATATACAAATACATATGTATAATATACAATTATTTAACCTATATACATATACAATTCACCTCTCTCCCACTCTCTGCCCTCTCTCGCTCGCCTCTCTCCTCCCTCTCCCAATCTTGCTTGTCATATATACAAATGCATATGTATAATATAAAATTATATACATATACAATTCACCTCTCTTGATCTCGCTCGCCTCTCTCCTCCCTCTCCCAGTCTCGCTTGTCTCTCTCCTCCCTCTCCCAATCTCTCTTGCCATATATACAAATACATATGTATAATATACAATTATCTTACAAATATACATATATAATTCGCTTTTCTCCCACTCTTTTCCCCCCTCTCTCTCTCGCCTCTCGCCTCTCTCTCCCAGTTTCGCTCGCCTCTCGTCTCTCTCTCCCAGTCTCACTTGCCTCTCTCCTCTATATAACATGTAGCTACAAATTATAATTATCAAACTATAGCTATGGAGAATAATTAATTATTTTTAAGTGGCTATATGTGAAAGTTTCTCAATCAAAATTGCAAAAATCAAATAAAATAAGAAGGCTCAGCCCGTTATGTTTACAAGTCCAGGCCCATGTTAGTTGAAAAACTCAATACGTGATTTCTCCCTCATCGTATGCAGAAAGAAGCTTTGTTGTGTTTATATAACTCAACAACAATATCTATGTTCGTCCCTTCGGGGACATCCGATAAAATTGGAACGATACAGAGAAGATTAGCATGGTCCCTGCGCAAGGATGACACGCACAAATTGAGAAATGGTCCAAATTTTGTTTCAAACAAAATCCATAACTTTCTTCTACTTTCTTCGTGATCCTGTGGTTTGCTTTTTTTTTTTTTTTTTTTTGTGTGTGTGTGTGTTAAAAGGTTTTTTGGCGTGCAAATTTGTGTATTGAAAGATCAAATGGCATTGGGCAGAACACAGATAGAAACATGTAAAGTGGACATTTATGTATGTGGAAATTGAATCAAAAATTTGAAGTTTATGGCTTCGGAATCATTTTTTAAATTAAAAACAATATTCATCGAGTTTGGTATCATAAAATTTGAAAAGGACGTTTTTTAGGAGAAAAATGCTTCTCGTATGTAACGCCGCCTCGAAGATAGGATAATTCATCTATGAATTTACTATATACAAATATACTGAATAATGTATAAATTATTTTATTACCAAATACAAGTTATTCAATGTCCAACAAATTCAAAAAAGAAAGATTTTTGTACGTAACAACACTTCGAAGATAGAATGATTCATCTATAAATATATTATGTTACGTATAAATATACGTATCACTATATATTTTTTACTTAATTAAAGACAAGTTTTTCACTTTCCAAAACATTTTGTATGAAACAACATCTTGAAGATAGAATAATTCATCTATAAATTCATTCTATACAAATATAGGTATCACTAACTCAAGTTTAGAATAATATCTAAGAAAAAAAACACATCCCATCTCCAATAAATTATACGTACTCCACTAGAACCAACTCTCATACATCTACATGATCAATAGTCTCGTTTCAAATAAGTGAAATTAAGAGTGAAAAAGTTCACGGTCATTCGTCTTGCAAAAAGCACGCAGATATTTGAGATATGCAAGCTAGAAAAATACAATAAAAATATATTGATTGGTCACACGCTACGACAAATGAAGGGAGCACGTTTAGCCCAATCAACAATATCCCAAAATCGAACTTTTTTGCGTCCACAAGGAGATTTAGAAGCATCTTCTTTTTCGTTCTTTTTCAGCATATCCCACAAAATTTGAACATCTTCATATTCACATTTCCTCACATCACGGTGTAGCTTTACATGTCCTATAAAATAAAAATTTCGAGAGCGGTTATTCAAGATGCTTAAATTACGAATTTAATTTCTATATATCAACACTATTTAAATAAATTTATATTATATTAATCAGTCACGTAAAAAAATTTATAAGTAATTATCTATAATTATTTTGTAAGTTGGGTTTAGGAAAGGTAACATAACATGCATGCAAATTTTACTTCAACTTTTGAGGGGTAGAGAGTCTGTTTTCGATAGACCATCGACTCAAAAGAGAAGTTATTCGAAGAGGGTTGCAAGAAATATATGACAACAAAATATCAAGATACAAAGAAAATAAAGCACCAGATAACATTCCTCATTATGTTTCAATTCAAACTCATCAATTTCATTGAGTTATTATTAGCTTCTAAGATATCAAATGACTCAATATCCCCAATAGAAGATGAATTGAAATAGGATAAATTAAGTAGACGATGTTGGAGGAGAGCCTCGAGTAATTGATAAAGTCGATATCATGTGATCAAGAGATGAATTAAATGAGAACGTAACTAACCAGTTTTACGAATGCGAATACGTGTAGATACTCTACCCCAAGCTTTGCGCATAGGATCCATCATCTTCTCCCAACACTCCATCAACAATTTAACAAAAAAAAGAATTTCCTTTTCCCTAATTTGTGTATGTGCAACCTGAAAAATAATAAAAAAGTCTCTCTTTTCTCTCTATTTTGTCAAGAAAAGAGAGATGAAAAGAGATATTTGTTGTAGAAAACAAAAATAGTGTTTGTTGATTATTTAAGGTTTTCTTTTGTCCACCATTTGGTGGTTAATCATAAACGAGAATAGTTAGGAAAAAAAATGGAAGGAGAATACTCTACACTTTTACTATTTCTAGAATCAATTTTCTCTATAATTAGTTAATTTTTAAATTTAAATAATATCACGTAAATTAAAACGAATCGAACCAATAATTATTATCCGGTGATTGAGGAATAACGAATATATGTGTCGATGCCGGCTTCTAGACACTTTATTTTGCCACGTGGGACCATACTCTACTCATTGTATTGACCGGCCAACATGTTTGTATGATTAGTTGTGGCCTTTGTGAAAATAATTATGTCACTCAAATCAGGTGATTTCAAACGATACTCTGGTCAAGTCAAAATTTAAAATTTACAAAAATTTCAATTTGAATTAAAGAAATTATAATTTGGAAAAAAAGGTCCGAAATTATTGTTACGATACCAAACTTTATGAAGAAACTTTTCACCTCTGTACTTTTTAAAACTGTATTTTAAAGGTAAAAAGTCCTCCATAAAGTTTGATATCGTAACAACGATTTCAATCAAAGTTCGAATATATTTCAGACTTTTTTCCCTTACAATTTATATTCATTTTAATTTTTAAATTTGATATCCGATTGATCAATTTAAAGTATTTTAATATTTTCAATTTGCAGCCTCTATGTTGAATTGGTGCTTTTTCTTGTAAAAAATGAACATCCAAATCAAGTATTAGTATTGAATTACTTTTTTAGTTTCTCATTGGACGAT
The DNA here is from genome assembly GCA_022817965.1 of Solanum lycopersicoides. NCBI lineage: Eukaryota > Viridiplantae > Streptophyta > Magnoliopsida > Solanales > Solanaceae > Solanum > Solanum lycopersicoides. The sequence goes on from CM040621.1 coordinate 90,393,816, forward strand.
CATGATATTTCAAAAATGGAAGAAGAACATCACCATTTTTGTTCAATAAAATGAATGACAAAGACATTGTACAAGAAGGCTGAGGCTATGTATAGTAAATTTCATTCACCAATACACAAAATTAACAAATAAAAATCAATGTGATTCTCAAAAACTTTTTTTTTATGTAACTGATTTTTTTTTCTTCACATAATCATCAAGTATAGACTAATCAGCAGTAATGACATTGTTGATCACTCAGCTGACTGATTTAACTTTCTTTTGGTTCAATCTTCAGAGAGAATATTGATACATTCATAGCGCGGCGTGGAAATTAATCAGAAACTTTCTTCAAATTTGCAACGTACGTCAAATATATAGTCCATGCATATGAAAATGAACTATTAACCAATGGCTGCGAAAGAGAGGTTAACAGATTCTTAGTGATCAGAGTGAGAGAAGGAATTGAACTGAGCATTTAACTCAATTTGAAATTAGTGAAACAGGGCAAAAATAAGCTTTTCAGAAAGACATAATACATGAACAAACACTCAAACTTGATCTCAGTTGGCAAGTAAGCACTCGAACTTTGAGAGTTCACATGTAGACACCTCAACTCATGTCCAAGTCAGTTGAACACTCCAACTTATAATAGACACCTCCAAATTTATGTCTCATGTCAGCATTGTGTCCACGAGACACATCAGGGGTGAGTTGGAGTGCTTATTTACCGATTGAGGCAAAAATTGTGTGTTTGTTTATGTATTATGTCTTTCAGAAAGGCTAATAGTCAGAGCCCAGAAGTGCTGGACTATCTCATTATAGATATTATACAAGTTCTATTGAAACAAAGATTAGGAATGCAAAAATACCTGCAAATGGACAGGGACTACTTTATATGTCAAGAAATCACACAATGGCCAGTACATAAGTCCATTAGTCATTGTCGGGATCAGGTCTCGTTTCAATCTTGCAACGATTTCCTCTCCATTCTCACCTGAACATCCCAAACAAAATAGATTGAACGAATTAAACATGTAGAGAGAAATGAGATAACAAATCCAAATGCAAGGGCAACATATGAATCAGTGCAGACAACAAATGATGTATAACAAATAATGCAGAACTCCTAAAAGCTACTCTGAGAGCATCACATCTAACTGATACAATGTCCATGATCACCGTATAGCCAAGAAAAGTAAGATTCTAACAGAAATGGCCTATGGCCTATCCTCTGTTGAAAAGGTCTCGACATAGGCTTGTTTCAACTTTATTAAGAAAAGTTATTAATAGAAAGTAATAGCCATATACATTTCTCACAGTATCGGTACATAAAGTTCCATGATGAATGTAGTAGCCATACTACAACAACAACAACAACAACAACAACATACCCCGTGTAAATCCCACAAGTGAGGTCTGGGAAGGATAATGTGTATGCATCCCTACCCCTACCTTGTGAAGGTAGAGAAGTTGTTACTGATAGACCCTAAACTCAAGTGAAACATATCAAAATCAGTAAGAAAAGTTATTAACAAGAAGTAATAGCCATATACTCAGGGGACATTTCCACTACTAGAGATTTCATAGAAGTATATTAGCTTTGATCAAATGCATATGGTGTGGTGATGATACAGATACTAATCAAGAAAAGTAGTAACATAATTGAGCAACAGTTAAAATGAATACATACCTAGTAGAGCTGCATTGAAAGAGAAGAAAGCAGAATTAATGACAGGCCCATAAGCGAAATTCCCTAGCAACAATTTCTTCAAGGTAGAAACAACATCTCTCTTAGGTAATACTCTACCCATAAAGTTAAACCACTGATGTTGTGCTGTTCCTAAGATGATCAATGCATACCCAGCCATTCGCAGAGTCCTTATTATATCTAGAGAATCCGAAGGTGTCATCGTAATCATCTGACCAATACAAACAACATCATTATTCAAATTTTCAAATATTTGATCAAATCAAAACAGTAACAACTACAACTATGCCACAATTCCAAACTAGTTAGGGTCGTGTACAGAGACGGACACAGAGTAGATTCACAGGGTTAACAAAACCCAGTATTCTTTACAATATCATAAATATATATGTGAAAAACACTAAATTTTCAACAAAATATCAAGTTCTAAGCACATAACTGCAAAAGCACAAAGGCTTAAGTTATGATAACATAAATACTGAATACATCAAATTGAAAGAGTACTAGATGCATCACACAGCTGTGATAAGGTATATGGATCATCCGGGGGCGGAGCTAGGTAGATATCATCTGAAGCCCCTTCGGCAGAAAATTGCGTACATTATAAATGTATAAGGTTAAAATATGTTTTGTGCATATATAGTTGATGTTGAACCTATGGCTTCTTTGTATAGTTAATTCTTCACATTTTTGAGTCCTATCCTCCTAATAGTAAAAATTCTATCTCACGCCATGGGATCATCTCACTACATCAAAAATGAACTTTAGCGGCAATTAATTAGCAATTGCCGCTAAATATGCATTTTTAGCGGCAATTAACACTCTTTGTATATGTCCCTAAAGGCTTTAGCAGCATTAGATCTAATGACACTTAACAAATGTCGGTAAAGACTTTAGCACTCTTTATTAATATGTCTATTTATTGCCGCTAAAAGTTATTTTTGTCGTCGTGTCTATTCATCTATGTCAATTCCTCTATATTTGGACGAAGGGCCGAGTTAGAAGGTTACTCACGGTTCGGTCAAACTAAGAGCATGTTTGGATTGACTTAAAAGTTGATCAAATATACTTTTAATTCATTTTAGCTTTTGAAAGTACTGACAACCTTAAAAATAATTCAAAATAAGTTTTTGAATGAGTTTTAAAATGTTAAAAATCAAAAGTAGGCATCCTTTACTTTTTATTTTTTTGACATAAAATCATTGTAAATTTGACTTGTATTTTATTTGTATCAAAAGCTTTTTTTTTAAAAAAAAAATAATCAATCCAAACCGGCTTTAAGTAACTTCTCTACCAAAAAAATCCTTAACGTATTGGATTAGAAGAAAGTTTACCCAATTATACTTTTCTACTATAATTCTCGACAAATAATAACAACCATCCAAACAGGGCTGTTGGATTATGGATCATCTATTCAGCTATATCATTTCCATCCATTTGGACCAGAGGCGGAGCTAGAAAATTACTCATGTGTTCGATTAAACTCAGTAACTTTAGTCCAAACCGAATTTACTAGCACATGATATCACTATCCTAAAATCTATACGAATTTCATTTTAACACAAAGCAATAAAATCACATAATTAAGCAAAACGAGAGAATACCTGAGAAGTAACATCAGCAGCAGCAAATATAACAGCAGAAGAAATAGATTTTGTGATAATCGGACGAGATTCAAGAGCTCCCAAATACCACGCCAAGAATCCAATACGTGTTTTCGCAGAAGCTGAAGATGGATTTGATTTTCGAATAGAAAACGGAAACGAAAGCAAATTGGTTTTAGAGATTTTAGTTGCTGAAGTATTCATAGATCGAGCAGAGTAAACTCTGCATTGTTGATAATGAGAAACAAAATTGGACTCAGAAATTGAATTATTGAACATTAAACGATGCTTTGATTGTTGAATTATGCAGCGTTTTGCAAATTTCGCAAGATGATCGATCCCCATTTTTACTTTACGCTACTTTTTTTTTTTTTTTTTTTTGGTATGTTCGTGAATTTTGGGAACCAAAAATGGCGGGGATTTATAGATGCTGGAGAAAGGGAGAATATCAAATTTGGACCCTTATGTTTAAGGTTAGGCTCAAAATAGTCCTTTAAGTAAGCATTGAACAATTTCGATCCTTTAATTTTGTTGCGTGTAATTTCACAAGTGAGATTTGAAAATAAAAATGCGTAAACTTTATATACTTGCCTATGAACAAAAAGAGATTGTTTCTAATAGACTTCCGATTCAAATAAAATAATCAAAATCGGTAAGAAAATGAAATATATTAATGAAGATTTTGTAAAAGAAGAAAAAGGTTAACACTTTTAGTCCTCATTAAGGTATTTAATAATTTAATATCGTTTGTTAGATTTAACAGTAATAGTAAATATATAGTTAATCATAAATATCAAGAAAGTCTCTTCAAACTATAAATATGCAACACAAAAAACTTATACTAAATACGAAAAAATAATGAAAATTACACCTCAAAAAAATGCATAGTACTCTATAAAATTATATATCTAAATGTGAGTTTCGACTCAATATATATTTGATAAAGACCGATAATATTAACTTTTGGCAAACTTAATGAATCAAAATTCATACTTAAAAGGTCATTTTGATATACTCTCAAACATAGGAGATCATATTTGTTATTCTTTTGTCAAATCAAAAGATCAAATTAATTACAAATTAGTCCTTTTATTTTTAGTTGACTTTAACTTGCTTTTCATTTGCTCAATCCTCGTGTTTTATTTTCAATTATATTCCAAAAGATCTCATCTGATTATTGGTGTAATATTGAGGAAACATGCTTTGGCACTCATTTGCCAGCCATTTTTTGGCACGTCAAATGAAGAATATTAATTTTCACAAAACATATTTAATTCAACTTCGATTTCATTTTCCACGTTCATATGCAAAATATTCTTGATATCATGCAGAAATTAAGTGCGTCACAAGTATTATTTTTAAAAAAAATTAGGATGAATAAATAAACGTGTGGCGAGACAGATCTAATCAAATGCAAGTAAAAAAAGTTTTGATCAAAAAGCTAAAGGGCACACAAATCGGCTTTTATGGGCTTGTTCCGTGCATGATTACTCCTTATCAGTCTCTTGGGATGACAAAAGGACGGATTGAGTTAAAATTGAAAATATTAAAAAAATAAAAATGAAAATTGAGTTGTGTCCCAATTTGTCCAAGTTTACTTTGATCTCATGAAATGGGTTTAAAATCGGGTTGGGTCTTGATTATCCAATTCGATTCGCTTACACTATTTTTGGATCATTGTTACCATTGTATTGTATTGTATCATTACTATACCGACAATGTTTGTTTTGATTGTTATTTAAAATGTATTGTATTATATTGTTAAATTTCGTTGTTACATAATAATGAGAACCCTATTTATGGAATAACCAATTTGGTGTGCTCTCGTTGTTAATTAATTTATTTTTTCAATTATATCTTTACATAATATTTCAAAATACAATTTTACCCTTTACCTTAATTATTTAAATCTAGTAAAACCTCCTACCCTATAATAATTAAGGATATTTAAGTAAATTTATAAATTACAATACAGTACAATACAATCTAACCAAACAACTAAAATGTTATTACACAACAACAAACAATACAATCTAGCCAAACACATTACAACAAAAATAACTTTTAGCGGCAATAAAATAACACATGAATAAAGAGTGTTAAAGTCTTTACCGGCATTAGTTAAGTGTCATTAGATCCAATGTCTCAAAAGTCTTTTGGGACATATACAAAGAATGTTAATTACCGCTAAAAGTACATATTTAGCGGCAATTGCTAATTAATTGCCGCTAAGGTCATTTTTGATGTAGTGACATTGTATCTACCATACAATACAATAGAGTATAATACAATACAATATATTATGAAACAATGGGTAACAAAGATCCAAACAAAGTGTTAATCTCAATAATTTTACATTAGTATATTATTATTTAAGTTTTATATCCATAATTTGAGTTTCAACCAAATAACTTTTTTAAAAAAGAAGTTGCAAATGGATAGATAAATCCTAAAAGATATAAAATAGATAGTAATTCATACATTCAATATAAGAACATACATTACATCAGTGTTTTAAAAAGCGGGGGCGTAAGGCGAGGCGAGGCGAGGCGAGACGTTTTACTTAGTATAGTGCGAGACAGAAGCCCTTAATTTATAATATAGTATAATAATATAATAACACAAAAAAAATTAAAAAAATAATAATTTGAAATAATTATAAATATGATTCAATAAACTAATAGAAAATAAAAGTTATAACATGATTATACAAGTATAAATAATCTAATATTTTAACATTTTAATAATAAAGGAATCATTATTTCTCAACAACAAAAAAAAGTTATCATACTATACGATTTACACCCACCCCTCTAAAAGAAAATAATTAATAGCCTTACTAGTATTATAATAAAAACATAACTCCATCATGAAAAAAAAATTACTTTCAAATAGTCAAATAAATATATAATAATTTTGACATATGACAAAACATGAAGACCAATGATAAGGAAAAACTAAAATTTCGTTACGTATTAAACAAGAAATGTTACATAATATATAATTACTTTCATAGTGTTACCAAATAGAAAAGATATGATACTAAAACTTATTATTTGAGTTATTCTCAATTTCTTTATCTCTATAGATTAAAACTTATTATGTATCATTCAATTATTCAAGAATGATGAGGGTCAACAATATTAACTAAAGATTTTAATACATAATTTGTGTAAAATCTGTTAGGTAAGCCTCGAACGTTGGCCGTTGGGCGTATATTCGGGCGCTTAGGGCGTAAGTCTTACAGAACTAAGCCTCACACTTGAGTCTCGGGGCATTTCGCTAGAGTCCTGCCGCCCTAGGGCGAGTCCCAACGAAGTATTTTAAAATACTACATTACATCAATGCAAATAAAAAGTCTTATAATGGGTTAAAATTGGAAATTAAATTGGGCTCAATTTAAAATTTTCTTAAAATGGGTTAAGACTTGAATGAGTTGATATTAAATCCAATTCAAATTCTTGAGATCAACCCTTAAAATTTTGGATGAGTTGGGTTATTAGCTATAATTGAGCTCAATTTTTACACCTCTAGTCTCTTCTATAAGACTTTGTTTGAGGTTAGGTGTTTGTTATATCGTCAGTGGTCGAAATAAATCTCGAATTCACCATGACATCCACATGTCCATAAACATAAAATCTCATTTTTATTAGATTAAAAATGACTTTCGACTACGTATATGAACCTTGCAACTCCTCGCCTTCCACCTCACACCATGTCACTGTGGAAGAGGTGTATAAGAAGGTGTATACTGGTGTATCATTATCATATACTGCATCACATATTATTATTTTACTTTTTCGTGTACTTTTTGAATATTTATTTTTGTTATGCTTTTTTAAAATTTATTGGATGATATGAATGAATTGCTTATTGTTTATTTATTTTGAATTATTTATTTATTTTGTTAAGTTGTCAGGGTTTTTAACATTTTTCTATGATATACTAGTTATTATCTTTTGATCGGTTGATGTATTCATATTACTTTATTTATATCTCTTTGATTTCAGTCTAAAGACGATACTTTCTCGAGAATTTGAGCGAGCTAATTGGCGTTTAGGGTCTGACTCCCTCTATCCATATTTTCTTATCTTACTTTTCAAATATAGTTGTAGTTTTTTCTGATGAGTTTATTCAGTTATATTAATTTGCACCGGTGACATTAGGTCTTATGGTGTATTTTATTACGTCATGCTTATTATCTTTATTTATGAAATTTATATTTCTACTTAGAAATTTGACTATTCGTTTTGGATAGAAGAGTGACTAATATATCGATAGAATATGATAGATATCATTATAAATTTTGGATAGTGATACGACACAAAACATTGATAATGAATTTATTAGACTATAAATAAGTCATTTTCATCAATATAATTATAAAAATCTTTAAATTATATCAAGCAAACATCCTTTAACTTTTTCTTCTCAAATTATCTCCAAACAATTCTATAAAAAATATCTGGAAAGAAATTCTCTCACTCATATTTTTCTCCTTTAGTAAATAATATTAAGCATTCAAAACATTACAAATTATAGCTTGATCCTAGGAGCATTTTATCTTTCAAAAGCAATAGACATACTCCTAATTATTTATAACATTACAAGTATTTACATTGAGACAACAAAGGAACTTCATTCTGAGTCATTCTCTTTTGGTGTTTTTTCAACAAAATAGAAAAGGCTGTGTCATATACATTGCCTTTTTATTTTTATTCTAGATTGTTTTTAAAAGTTTCTTTGTTTGTAAATGTGTCACTACATTTCATTTTTTGAAATTATGTTCAATACTCAATATCTTCAATTACCATATTAATTATCTTTTTTTTACTTCATTGCTTATAACACTATTCTTAGTTCATCTTATTATATTAATAAAAGTTCATAAAATCTAGTGAATTAATCTTTGATCGTAATATTTTACTTACCTTTAATTCTAAATATAAATTCAATCAATTAATTTATATCTCAAATTTTAGGTTAAACATATATCTTTAATAATACCCGCATCAAACTTCCTCAACATGTTTTAATATAATTTTTTTGATTTACCAGCCTCAAACTTTCTCAACATATTTAATATAATTTTTTTGATTGGATTATATAAAAAAAATTTCATTCACGAACATAATGTAATTACCTTGACAAAAAAGTTATTCAAACGGTAAATACGTGTGCTTTTTCTTTAAAAAAAACATAGAAATTACCTCTTTTTTCTTGTTGGTGAATATATAGAAAGCAAAAGCTAAAAAAAAAGGAGAAGAAGTTCATAAAATTTAGTGGGATTAATCTTTGATCGTTATATTTTACTTATCTTTAATCCAAAAATACAAATTCAATTAATTAATTTATATCTCAAATTTTAGGTTAAACAAATATCTTCAATAATTTACTCTCCTCAAACTTCCTCAACATGTTTTAATATAATTTTTTTGATTTTAAATTATATAAAATCATTTTCATTCACGAACATATTGTAATTACCTCAACAAACAAATTGCTCAAACGGTAACACTTTCGCTTTTCTTTTTTAAAAAATATAGAAATTATCTCTTTTTTCTTGTTGGTTAATATATAAAAAGCAAAAGCTAGAAAAAAAAATTCATAAAATCTAGTGGGATTAATCTTTGATCGTTATATTTTACTTACCTATAATTCTAAATACAAATTCAATTAATTAATCTACATCTCAAATTTTAAGTTAAGCAAATATCTTCAATAATTTACTCTCCTCAAACTTCCTCAACATGTTTGTATATAATAATTTTTTTGATTTTGGATTATATAAAATCCTTTTCATTCACGAACATATTATAATTCCTCGACAATAAAATTGCTCAAACGGTAAACACTTTCGCTTTTCTTTTTTTTAAAAAATATAGAAATTACCTCTTTTTTCTTTTGTGTGTGAATATATAAAAAGCAAAAGCTAGAAAAAAAAAAGTTCATAAAATCTAGTGGAATTAATCTTTGATCGTTATATTTTACTTACCTATAATCTAAAATACAAATCAATTACTTAATCTACATCTCAAATTTTAGGTTAAGCAAATATCTTCAATAATTTACCCTTCTCACACTTCCTCATAATTTTTTTTAACTGAATTATATAAAATCTTTTTTATTCACGAACATATAGAATTATCTCGATAGAAAGGAGTTGAAAAAAAAAAAAAAAAGAAAAAAAGGAAAGGAAAAAACCAAAAAAAGGAAAGGAAAAATAAAAAGTAAAATAACCTTTGGGCTTCGCCTATAAATAGTACCTACTACTGTAAATACTTGCAAGAACCGTTTTCAATTTGTTCGTAGCGTCTTCATTAGAAATTAACAAAGAGAATCATCAATTTTCACTGTATAATTTTATAGAGACTGGAAAATTTGCTAATTCTTCTTCCTTAATCTTTCGAAAAATCAACTAGCACATTCATGGAACCTAGAAATACATCAACTAACAGATCTCCACATTTTTTCCTTTTGAAACGATCAAATTGCTGCAATATACGGTTATATATAACCATTTTTCAAATTTCTGAATCAATGGATCCGTCTATCATGAAGCTCCTTGAAGAAGATGAGGTTGGTACTTTTTTTTTTTTTTTTTTTTTTTTTGCGAATTAGCCCTTTTCATGTAGTGGGTCACAGATATGTATGTTTGTTGGGTCACATATATGTATGTTTATGGTGAAATGGTGGATTTATGTGAATTTTGAATATTAATATAGGATGAAACAATGCATTCGGGGACTTATAGGGTGAGTAATTGATAATGGAAGGGTAGAAGTATGGGAAGTTGTAATTGTTGTCAAGAATTTGGAGGGGAGAAAGTGTGGGTACTTTATGGCATCTCTGGAATTTTTGTGGTGGAGAGAAGCTAAAATAGTGCACTGTGCATGGGGTGGTATGGAACCATCATAGAGTAACAATTTGACTAAGTAACAATGAAGTATAACAGTAATGCAGTATAAAACAAGGATATCAGCTGTTCTTATCCCTATTGCTAAGAAAGCTTTGGATGAAGGTCTATGTATTAGATGTCAACTATTTTATTTAGGAGCTTTAGCATTTTTACGTCAAAATAAGTTCTTTAAGTAGTATCGGCATTTAGTTGACACGGGGCTTGTTCATCTAACTGAATTATTGTTATTTCAATTCTATTTTTCATATGATTATTGCTTTTGATTATTGTTATTTTTATATTATTACGTGTACATCTGTTCCTATTGTGCATTTCCTAAAAGACACTTTAAATTCTCTTGGTGCTTGAAGCCGGCCGATCTTGTTGCCTTCTAGCTTTTCATCTTTGAACACTGAATTATACTAATAAAGTTTTCCCCTACTCAAAAAAGCAGTATTTACGATGCTATTTTTTTTTTTTTAAATAAGTAACTTTGTATTATATCACAAAAAGAGTATATGGGTTGTACTGAAACATAATATACAGATGTCTCCTATTCCACTGGTTTCACTCTATTGAGTCTAAAACATCAATTACTGATACAGTGTCATTGGAGTGTACTTGGTTACTCCAAAAACATAACAATAAAATGCAGTTTAATGACTTTCTGGACATCATTCTCTATGCTCTCAAAACACCTAGAATTCCTTCCTTTTCAAATAGTTCACCATATACTAGCAGAGATAATTCTTATATGTTTCTGACCTTTGCATTCACCCCTGCTGCCTCCCAACTCTTGAAAGCCTCTGTTACCTTACTAGGCATGGTCCAGGAGATGCCTTTGAGGTTCAAAAAAATCCTCCATAGTTGTTGGGTATACTTGCAGTGTAGGAACAGGTGGTTCACCATCTCTAATGCCTCCCCACAAATGAAACAACTAGACCATAAGGTTACCCCTCTTTTCTTCAAGTTATCGTGATGTAACGATGCTACTTTTAACAAAGGTCAAAGTTCCTTTTTTTCTTATTTTAATGTAGCTCAAAACCATTTCAGTATTAACAGTGATACTCTTTTATAATAATGTTTCCGGATCCCTCTATTACATTTTGCCTCTGTTGCTTTAGTATCATCCTATTATCTCATTCTTCGATTTCTTATTAGCATATGTTATTTTTTTTGCTTTCAGCTGTTGTATTATTTGCTATTGATACTGTTTTCTTCTTCATTACGGTGTTTCCTTTTCAAAATTGCTTTAAACTGCTTTAGTTGAGCTGAAAATCTTTTGGAAACAACTTCATTACCTCCACAAGTTGGGGATGCGTATACGTCACCCTCCTGAGACCCCACTTATGGACACACTAGGTATGTTGTTGTTGTTGTAATGCATGTCAAACCTCCTCAAGCAGGAGTCAAACAATGGTTTTTCCTGCTTTGTCCTCTTGATGACTCGAACCTTTAACCCTCATTGTTGTAGGTGAAGGGCCCTTTTGACTAAGCTATTCTTCCCTTGCCTTAACAAAGAGAATTTTTTTCCCCAGTTTGCGAATTCATCTGTGTTTCATATAGCAGCAGAGTAAACATTTCAGAGTTGCATGAGAATATCTAAGCTGAAAGAGTGTTGATGTGAAGACAATTTGTGATTGTGGTCGGAACTTGGTCTTAGAAAGCTACTGTATCTTCATCACTTCTTACTTTGTCTTCCTTCGAAACAATCTTATCTTTTGCATAATTTACAAACAGTACCATTGTCTCAAGGAAGCAGTTATACCTCAAATCAGTTTGCCCCATGGCAAACTGCTAACCATGACGAAAATGCCAGTCGTTGTAGCCTTCAAGATTCAGAGACCATGCAGCCAAAGGAGGAAAATGTGTCTGATATGCAGTTGAAGAGACTTGATACAGATTCTCAGAATCAGCAGCAAAAAAATGATTCATCACAGGAGATCAATTCCCTTCCCGTGCAGCATATATCCCAGGACAGTTATCAAACCACAGAGGTTGAACAGGACACACTTCATTCTTCTAGAGCAGTGAATATGCAGAATCCTGAAAAGAATACGCAAAATCCAGAATCTCCACATCTGAATTTACAGGGAACAAATAATTTACAATCCATGCAGTCTTTGACAACAGGAACTAGTAGTCTGTCACGTGTGGCAACAGTGGCAAGTAATCAGTCAGAATCTGCGACTGGGTCGATCAGCCAAGCAGCAATGAATGCTAAACAGGGAAAACAAGTTCCTTTTGCCATGCTTTTCCCTCACATACAACCCCAACTTGATAAGGACAGGGCAGCGCAACTCCAGACACTTTACGTTAAACTCAAAGTAATGTTATAGCTGACTTTTTTTTGCTCATTTTGCCTTTTCTGTTATGTTAGTTTTGTCATCAATTGGAAAATGTATACAGAAAAATGAAATTTCCAAGGAAAGTTTTGTAAGGAACATGAGAAGTATTATTGGTGACCAGATGCTCAAAATGGCTGTATATAAATTTCAATCTCAGGTAGATGAAGCAGCACTTTCAGTTGTTACATCAATAATGAAATTCTCAATCATTGTGTATTAACTCTATATCAAAGTTCAATTCAGGCATCGAAAAACTCACAGTCCGTTCCCGGTCAATTTCCTCAGTCTCAGGCTTCACAGCAGCAACATTCGCTTATGCCAGCGGATGGTACCTTTGTTCTCTGAATCTTTTTGATTTGTTCTAATCAGGTTCGAGCTTATTTCTGACCTTACTTCTTTACTGTTGCTCCTATTCAACTATGGACAGATTCTAGCAATATGGCAATTGAGAGTAAAGCTCAAAATTTGCACGAGGTGGAAAACCAAGCCGATCTGCGTGGAGCCCAAGGAAGCCAGATGCCTTCTTCTAGTTTGACTGCTGTAAAACAAGAAAGGGATCACACACCATTTCCAATTCAGGGACTTAACAGACAACAGCAACAGCATTTACACTTCTCACAGGCATCTTTTCCCACATTTGCAAATGCAGGGAACAATTACAGTGCATATTCTGCATCTAGTGTCAACTCTTCAACAACACAACCTCTTAAACAGCAATCTGATGATGCACAAATGAGACAAATTTCAGTTCAACAGAACAGAAATGCAACTCAGTTTGGAGTGCCAGCACAAGCCATGGGAATAATGAGTGCCCCTAAGTTTGAAAAGCAAAACGCTTTTGGCGAAGCCAAAAGATTACCTGGTGGGGGTCTTAATATGTCAAGTACTTCAAGAATCCAGCAGACCTCAGTTCAGTGGCAACCCTCTGCCAATAAAGAACAGAAAAGTATTCTTTCATCACCAATGACCAATCCAAAGCCTGAACCAATTGATCATTTCCATGACCAGCTACAAAGATCCCAGTTATCGCCCTTCTCCTCTGTTCAAGTGGATCAAGGAAATTCCACTTCGGAAAGTTCAAGGGATGAATCTATTGAACAGACCTCCAGAATTGGTTTATCATCAATGACTAGCATGAAACCTTCAAATTCAGCCTCGTCTTCCATGTCATCTCATATGGACACTAGCACATTGTTAACTTCTCGGACACTTTCTGGGACATCTCCGCTTGGGCTAGGAAACAATGGAAAGACTCCTGTGAAAAAGCCTTCCATTGGACAGAAGAAGCCCCTTGATGCGCTAGGTTCCTCACCTCCACCTTCGGGAAAGAAGCAAAAGGTGTCGGGAGGTTTTCTAGATCAGAGCATTGAACAACTTAATGATGTTACTGCTGTTAGTGGAGTTAATCTAAGGGAAGAGGAAGAGCAACTATTTTCTGGGCCCAAGGAGGACAGTCGAGTTTCTGAAGCATCTCGTCGAGTTGTGCAAGAAGAAGAGGAAAGGCTGATTTTGCAGAAAATTCCACTTCAGAAGAAATTGACAGAAATCATGGCAAAATGTGGTTTAAAGAATATGAGCAGTGATGTCGAACGATGCTTGTCGTTGTGTGTGGAGGAAAGAATGCGTGGACTTATAAGTAGTCTCATCAGACTGTCAAAACAGAGAGTTGACATTGAGAAGTCAAGACACAGAACAATTGTCACCTCAGATGTTCGTGAAGAAATCATGTCAATCAATCGAAAAGCCCGGGAAGAATGGGAAAAGAAACAAGCTGATGTGGAAAAACTCCAAAAGGCAAATGAACCTGAAGGTAGTACTGACGGTGATAAGGAGAAGGATGAGGGTCGCGGGAAATCAATAAAGGTAAACAAGGAAGAAGATGATAAGATGCGAACTACAGCTGCAAATGTTGCTGCTCGAGCTGCTGTTGGAGGGGATGACATGTTGTCAAAGTGGCAATTAATGGCTGAGCAGGCAAGACAAAAGCGTGAAGGGGGAGGTGATGTGGCTTCTGGTTCACAGCCTGGTAAAGATGTGACTAGGAAGAATTTATCAGCTCCCCCAAGGAGCTCAAGGGACCCCCAAGAAGCTGAGAAAAGGATCCAGTCATCTGCAATAGCCCCACCTGGTGCTGTGAGAAGAGCCGTAAGAACTCAAGGGATAATAACACAAACTAGGATTGCTCGCAGTATTACAGTTAAAGATGTGATCGCTGTCCTTGAAAGAGAACCTCAAATGTCTAAGTCTACACTGATATACCGCTTGTATGAGAAAGCTCGGTCCAATGCTTCATCAGCTGAATCATCCTGATTTCCAGAAGCAGCATAAATCTTGAACTATATAGCCCCTCTTTTTTTCCCCTTTTGATAAGAATTTGTAAATCTTGTTTATGATCTGAATGACAAACTATCTACCCCAGTTTCATGTTGCTGAGATTATTAGATAACTTGTGCCCTTTTCATTCTGTATGATTGCATGTAAAAGTAATTTAGTTGGATTAGAGTAGGTGAAAACTATCAAATCTTTGTTAAACAATTGTATTCCCTTTTTAACACCAAAAAAGTTCACTTCAAATACAAGTTGAATGATGTAAAGGAGGAACAACAAGAGAGACACTCATCACCAACCATTTATTTTATGGTTCTTCATATGACTAAAACTACTTTATTTAATTTTTAATAAAGAAAAGAGGGAACAAGAAAATGATTCATTCCTTCTTTCTTTGTCTTTTATATAATCTAAATAATAAAAACAGTAGGCCATTGGTCCCACTTTAATTATTTAGACTCTTGATCACAACACAAATAAAAAGTTGAATATATTTGTGTGATTGACTTGTTTATATAGTAATGTGCTATACTTGTTAAGTTGTTATTGTCATGAGAACAAATAGACTTATACCTTACCTTTTTAAAGTAAATTTAAAGAAAAAGAACAGAATGACGTGACAATAATTCTAACACCACCAACAACAACGTAACATCAGTATTGTCCTACAAGAAGTGAAGTCTGTAGTTTCCACAAGTGAAGTCAGTAGTTCTTACCGTTAACTTAACGCTAAAACTCTTTACCATACTGTTTCTCCTATTTATGAAAAAGATATTTTTAAAAAAATGGGAGATCTTCTGCTTAATAAGATGAGTTGTTTTTAGTTACTACTTCCTCCGTTTAAAAAGAATGACCCTATTTTCTTTTTAGTCTGTTTCAAAAAGAATGATTCCTTTCTTTTTTTGGCAACACTTTAACTTTAACTTTCCACGTGGTATGTTTAAGACCACAACATTAAAGGACATTTTGGTACATTTGACATTACTTTAATTTAGAATCACAAGATTAAAAATTTTTCTTTCTTTTCTTAAACTCCGTTTTAAATCAAACTAGGTCATTCTTTTTTAAACGGAGGGAGTATAATTTAATTTTGATAGTGCTCCATCAGTAACAAACTTCTCTACCACTTTTGTCTTTGTTTGATACACATTTCAATATAATATTAAAATTACATCCATAATATCAAGAAACTTGAATAATTTCACCTATTAAAACTAAATAAAAAAACTATCTTCGTGAAATTTATAGACAATAAATCACGAGTTCAAATCATAACAAACGCGCATATATTTATGTTGCTAATATAGAAAAATTAAAGCTTTGTACTGCGTTGCAAGTAAGTCAAGCATGAAATGACGACATAATTGGTTGTCTTTAAAGTGGCAATAAAGAATGTTGTGCCGCCACGTTTACATAAAGGTGATAATACCCAAAATGCCCACATTTTAGACACACGTCTTCATATTTTTGGATGGTCATAATTTTTAATAGTTCTCGTCTCAATTATTTATCTAATTTTGATTTGAATTAAACTTTTAAAAAGTATTAAAAATGAAAATTTAATATTTTAACCTAAAAATATCTACTACTTCCTCCGTGTCTATTCACTAGTCAAATTTTTAATTTGTCACACTTATGATTAATATTATTTCTATTAATTGACAAAGTTCCAAACATACTCACAATATTTTTCAAAGATTTTAATTCATGTAAATAAATTAAAGATATAACAGAAAAAAGAAAATTATTCTTCGTTTGTCTATTAAAAATGATAAGTAGAAAGAAAAATCAAATTGAAAATATTTGATAAGTAAATAAAAATGAATAGAATAATAGTAAGCATTTAATTTGAAAGTTAGCTAGCACTGCTACCTCGATTTTAAAAGTAAAAAAATGTAATCTCTTTGTTTTAAAAAAGATGACCTAGTTTAATTTTGAATAAAATTTAATAAAAGGAAAAAAAATTAATCTTATGATTCTAAATTAAATTTATATCAAATATACCAAAATATCTTTTAATCTTTCAGTCTTAAACATGTCACGTGAAAAATTAAAATTAAAATATTGCTAAAAAAAGAAAAATGATCATTTTATTTTAAATAATTAAAAAAAAAAATTTTTTTTTTTTAAAAAGGATAAATAATATAAATAAATTAAAACGAACAGAGTAATTATAAGCCAATGGATGAATCTCTATAGTTGGAATACTGAATCAGATTCACTGCTACCTTTCCCTTTCCTAAAATACTGAAAATTAAAAGAAGATAAGCTCAGAACCCATAGCTTCGTCTTAAACATGTCACGAAAAATTAAAATTAAAATATTGCTAAAAAAGAAAAATGATCATTTTATTTTAAATAATTAAAAAAAAAAAATCATTTTTTTTAAAGGACAAATAATATAAACAAATTAAAACTAACATAGTAATTATAAGCCAATGGATGAATCTCTATAGTTGGAATACTGAATCAGATTCACTGCTACCTTTCCCTTTCCTCAAAATACTGAAATTAAAAGAAGATAAGCTCAGAACCCATAGCATTATCTTACACCCCACCCCATTCCCCACCCCAACACCCCCAAATCCAAAATTTCGTAATTCTCACTCCATACCATAATCCCTTTTTAAAACCCTTAAATATCAGTTCACTACCTACTTCAGACTCAAAATTTCACCAAATTTCAACTTAATTTTGATATTAGAAGACCGATAAAAATGTCGATTTCGGATACTGTAGTGGGGAATTTAACGACGTTGTACCTGTTAGTGATAGCGGCAATGAAGGCGTACGGATTGATGACTGGACGGAGCTACGGCGGAGTTTTTGTGCTGATTGTATCAACAGCTGTTGTAGGAAGTGTATTGATTTTGAGTTTGACGTGGGATGTGTCACGTAAGGTTACTAGGTGTGCTTTGACACCCGATCGTCATCTTACTCTGAATCGGAATCAGCCACGTCATCATTCCGATGAGTTGTGTAGAGGTGGTATATGTTGGCACGGCGTTGCTGTTAGATCTCCGGCGTCGCAGTTTCGGTTCCGGCTTCCTCAGCACCACCCTCGCTAGCGGTTATGAAAAGTGAAAATCGAGTGATTTTAACTCACTGTAAGTATGTAAATTGTTTTGGATTGAATTTTTTTATCTGTTTTTTGGCTTTATGACGATTTGAAAGTTGGGGGAAAATCAGTGTAAAATAGTCATCGGAATCGCAGTTTAGGCATGTAAATAAAAATATATGTGCAATCAGTTTTTTCTCGCTACGAGCTTTCACCTTTTTGTTATTCTTAATCGAATATTACTCTCCGACTAACTCCTCTTGTCATGCAACCTGATTTTACTTTTAAAAAATTGTGTAATATTGCCTTTCGGAGCAATGGTGGAAGCAGGATTTTCACTAAATTCAGAAAAGCAAATGTACATGAACTTGTGCCCCTTTGTAACTCCGCCCATACTAATGCAGTTTGTAATCACTGATTAGGCGTTACAACATGCAGTTACATATGCAATTTTTTGTGTGGATAATGATCCTTTATTGACACAATTTGATATATAAATATTGGTTATGTCAACATTCTGCTTATGGCAAGACTCTCGAGGGGTCTGAAGTCAGAGTCACTGATCCAACATGAGTGTTAGTTTACAGTGAATTTAGTTAAAAAATAAAGTTACACTTTTATTATAGATTTTAATTTTTGATGAGATGGTTAACCTTGCTTGGAGGACCTATGAAGTTTTTCTCTCCTTTCTTCCTAGAGATTTCGTTTTTTTTTTTTTTTTAGGATTCGAACTCATAATATTATATTCGAACTCACTACAATACATAATTGAGCAAAAGTATGCTAGCATTTTAATTTTTGTTTTCATTTTCAACCTTTATTTTATGGATGAAGGAATATATTTTTAGAAATAAAATAATCCACATTTGGAAGAATGAAAGTGTGACTTACCACATTTGGAAGAATGAAAGTGTGACTTACTTACTAGAGACATGTTTAGTTTGCTAACGTGATTATAGTGTTGTTAATTTCATTCATCACAATCGGTATAGTATGGTACAAGAAAATCAATTTAAACACTAAAAATGATTTTTAAAAAATTACTTTCCCTTTTTCAGTAATAAGAAATTGTTACGTGTGGAAGAATATTTTCAATAAATTACAAGACAATTACGTATTTGTTATACAAATAAAAGTGGGTTCAATGTCACTAATTTCGAAACGTATACGTTATTGGTTTCAGATAAGAAGTTGAAATACGTATAAGAGATGCTTAAGAAAATAACAATTGAGGTTATGAATTTTCAATTTATGGGATAGTATGGGGGATTCGTAATTGGAGAGAAAATCACCTGTTTGATTGAACACGCGGTCAATCAAAATTTACCTCCACCTGTTTGATTGAACACGCGGTCAATCAAAATTTACCTCCTATTATAGTGTGCTTCTTAGGGTGGGGTGGGGGGATGCAAGAAGGAAGTCTGAGCTTGATGCAAATGGCTAAAATGTCGTCTGCTTTATATGATTACCAATTAAGTAAAACCAGAAACCTAGGACAATGATGTTCGATTCATCTTGCGCGTATTTTGATTAATTTCATCGAATACATGTTCCAATAAATATCAAGTAACTTTATTCATCAAAAAACTAGAAGGAAAATATCCCCTAGTGTTTGTCTCTACTAGAATTTGAACCCAAACCTTGCCGGTTTCAACCCAATTCTGAACATAGCTGTCTTTTTATGTGTTTATAATAGTTTCTAGTCATGTATTTACTCTTTTGGGGGGAAATCATGTCTACTCCTACTAAATTTGTTACAAAATTGTTTTTGTTTCATAATCTACGTCATATTCTAGCAAATAAGTAGTTAAAGTTTGGAAATTTTAGATAGTCAACCGAGCTACTTAAATTTCGCACCTAACTTCGATTCCGGTTTTGAACATGGGCAGTTAAACCTCTGACAATCAGCATCCCTACTATCCAAAACAATACAGCAGTGAGTTCTTCTCTTCCTCAATGAAGACTTAAAAAGAAGATCAGACACAGAAGATAAGGTCAGACCACAATGATAGACTTGAATGCTATCGCATCACAATCTAAATGATTAGAACCCTTTATGGGTTTCCCATCAGTGTCTGGTGCCCGCTTCCCGACCCCGATTAATATAGAATCATGCCGAAAAGGTTCTACTTTGGGGCGCAACACTCCCTATAAAAAGCGACTCGATTCTCAGACTTCAAACCCAAAACCTTTGGTCAAGGACAAAGGATACCTTCTACCCCACCAAATATTTGGTGGTGAATGTTTAAAACAAGCAATAGTAAAAACTCAATCAGCATTGAGAAGGTAAAGCATTACGCTCAACAAGTCTAGCACACATCAATCCAAGAGGAGGTAGTTATTATAGACATATATTTCACACAGTTCCAAACTAAGTAGCCATCAACAGCTTGAAGCAGAACGGAGCAACAACTTTTGAACAGATTCAAACTTTATCATGGTTAACAGAATTTAGAAACATAGTTGGGAAACAACCATCAGCCCAGACTCTGATATGTGAATCATTTCTTGAGATGAGGGAAACATGCATAGACATCAGATTTGGGATGTTTCGCCTCAGCATGTTCTCTGCATTTGACTTCAGAAGTGGTGCAAATGAATGTCTGCATGCACACCTTGCACTGCATTTAACAATTAGCAAATGTTAAGACAAATGGATAACAGGTTTTGTTTCAAAATAACTAGATAACAGTTTTACATAGCATCTTTCTTGTTGCTGTCTTGTTTTCTGACAAGTAGCAAAAACTAGACAGATGAATTACATTGTTTAGAGATTGTTTTCCTTATTTATGATCTTGTTTCTTATTCCGCTACATTCTGACAATTAACGAACACTAAAACAAGTGAGTAACATTGTTTAGAAACTGTTTTACTTGTTTACCGCCCTATTTCTTATTCCACTGCATTTTGAAAACTAGCAAGAAATAGGACAAATGGATGACAGTGCTGAGATATCATCTTCCTTGTTTACTGTCTTGTTTTTTTACCCTTTGTCCTCATGGGAAGAGAGCTAGTTTCAGCAAGAATTATAGTTCTTGGATTGGGCATGATCATTCATTTTCTGAGCAACAAACCCCGAGTTCTAGTCCCTTGAAGAAAATCTTGAAAGCTAGAAACCAAATAGCACAGTACTGTTGGATATTGGAACTCCCATGTGCGCTGACCCTACCCAACCCGTTGAAAGAGATAAAGATTAAGTTATCTAAAACTAAACCACCACGTGATCAAAAAATGGTGGATGTGATCGGTTTTTCTCTAAGAGAAATATATAACTTCTCTAAGGAAACCAAAAATCGAACAACTCATTTCACTTCAACAGAAATGTTTCTCTAGTTTTCTTTTGAAAACACGCAGCAAAGCAAAAGACATTTAGTTTGTCATAAGTTCTAACTTTGTTTCTATGAGATTCAAAGTCTGACATAGAGGCAATTCTTTTGGTGGTGAGCTCAACGAATCTTCCTCTGCATTTACAGGTAAACAATTGTTGAGTCACCCTGCAATTTATTCTTACATGCTAATCAAAAAAACATATGTCATGAGTCTCTAATTCACTTTTCTCAATCTATCCCTCTTTAACAAGCATGACTTCGGCTTTTGTTTCTTTTAAAATTTTAACAAAACAAACTCTCTTTGTCACTAATGTGTTTGGAATGGGGGGAAATATTTTCCACATGACACCTTCCAAAAATATGTCTTGGTGTCACAAAATGTTTTGCAAGAAAAACTTTTTTACTGAAAGAGGGGAAATAACTTTCCTCACTTACGAACAATAGTCATTTTCCTTTATAATAATCTTAACTTCTAACTTCACATCACTGTTTTTACAAATGACTAGACATTATTTAACAATCTCTTATACTAGCTTTTGTTTTCTATAAAACATAATCTGATTTGCTAGCATTATTATCAATCTTACAGGATCACCGTGGTGCATTCTACCTCATTCGTGACACATAAAGAAGACCATCAGATTCCCTAAATTTGCAAGGGCACAAATTCAATAAATCAGTAATAACAACCTTCCTCAAAAGTTCGACAAGAACTAGATCAAGCAAAACCTATGTATACTGCAAACAAAAGCACCCTTTTTTCATGAGAAAATTACTAATCCTTATGTAAATCATCAAGATTATTTATGTCACTACCAACTGTGTTCTATATGAGCACAATTCAAGCTAATTCAGCTTTTCTTTAAAGCTGAGGGGCAGTAGCATAGCGTGTAGACATGTTTGAAAAATGATTTTGATGACTGTTTAAAGTCATGTTTAGGTTCATTCTTTTCATATCTTGTTAATGAGACTTAAATATGATAATTCTTTTTTAACAATTCAATGTTAGCTTTGAAAAATATAACAAACCATTTAAATTCAATTTGTGCAATTGTATCAGATCCTTGAATAGCTTTTAAGTTATAATATTTGACATTACAAGCTATCAGATGCTATGCCTTTGTTCACTCCCTTGCCTGTCTATACTCCTATGTGTTCATTTTGAAAGTGTGGAAAAAACAGACATGCTTTTATCCTTTACTTTTGTAGTGCTAGATTCTTCTGTTTATTCTTTGTTTTTTCTGTTCATAAATTATACCAGAAGATTTTGTCAAGTAATGAGGGATACACCTTTACCAATCAAATATCCTAAAGGGTGTGCCGTACATATCTCAAGCTAAAGGGACGTTCCTCCCATTTCCGTGTTAATTCAATTGTTTTTACAATATACTTAAGGATATTTCTTTTATTCTGTTGTCCCCGATCATGGAAACAATCAATCTACTACTGTTACTGAAATACCAGTGGTCTTCCTGTTGTTGCACAAACGTCTCCTGCTACTATTTCTAATTCACCTACGCATAACTTTGCCTAACACTTCCCTAATGTTCCAAAGGTGAAACATTATGCCAGAAACATAATTTCTCTGCTCTTTATACTAAGAGATTCAAAACATGATGAATTTTCTGCTGCTCAACTAGATCAAATAATTTATGCAAACAAGGTAAGTATATAAGTATATTATATAAAGTACTCTTTCTAACAAGTTGTTCAACATATATTGTTCTACTAAAAAGAAAGAAAATTCCGGACTTGCCGCTTGCTAAAATAATCACGCGAAAATGGTATGAAAATCTTCTTCTTTTTTTATCTTAGGGTGTGTATGAAATTATAAAGGAGAAGAGTATGTCCACTTTTTCCACACTTCCCAAGCCAATACATAGGACCATACCTAGGCAAAGGAGTGGACAGATGCTTCCCATCTAATAGCTTGTAACATCCAAATACATAACAATGTAAAAACCACTATTTAAAGCTATTAAAAAATATGTCACAATTGCACAAATTGAATACAAAAACTACTCAAATGGTCAGTTTTATGTTTTTAAAAGCTAATGTCAGAATTGTAAGAAAATAATTATCCTATTAAAGACTCATTAACAAGATATTAAGAGAATAAATCTATACACGAACTTGAACACTTCCTTTCCCAGGATAGGAGTATCGCAGCGTACACACTATCCTCCCCAAACCCCATTCATAGGATTACACTGTGTCTAATGTTGTTATTTGTTCGAGATATCAAAATCAATTTTCCAAATAATATAATCCAGATTCTTCATCATCCGATCAATTAGATTAGAGTAACAAGAGATTAACAAACTGCAGCACCTAAAATCATCCCCTTTAGCTCCTAGACACAGAGATCTGACTAAATTATTAGTCTACACAACAAAAAACTTCAAGAACTCCATATATCCAATTAAAAACTCCAAAACTTAATTAAAACCCTTTGGTGTATCCCCAAACAAATAGAGAGAAAAAAAAACAATTGAAACCCTAAATTATAAAATTTTCAGCTGGTTGAAAAGAATTCTACAGATAAAGGAACTGGGTATGAAGAAAGAAGATAAACTTAAGTGGGAATAACAAAAACCTGGATATTCATAGCCTTCTTGTTAGCCTCAAGCTGGCTTCCTGTACATACACCATAATTAGCTAAAACTCCAATCTTTTTTCGAAAAAAAAATAATCCAAAATTATAAACAAACTTATATATGCATACCCTTTTGGCCTTTCATCTTTTCCATATTCTTCTCACGAGCCATCTTTGCCTTCTGTCCATTGCCTCCACCCATGGCTTAGTTTGTTCTTTGATATTTCCTGTACAAATTGGAGGAAAAAATTGGGTTTTTTATGTAGTGGCTTTGAGAGAAACCCTTTACACACACACATATATATATATATATATATATATATATATATATATATATATATATATATATATATATAATATATACAGAGCAAAAGGTGAGAAATTAGGGTAGTTGGGTGGTGAAATTAATGAAATTTTGTGGGTTGGGAGGAGAAAAAGGGGAAAAAGGACATATATCGGAAAGCTACATGAAACTACAATTCTTTGTTCCTACGCGTTACTTTTTATTCGGAGTCGCATTAATTTAGGGTAAAGGTAGGGATAAAATTTATATACTCTCTCCGTTTCACAAAGAATGACTTAGTTTGATTTGGCATAGAGTTTAAGAAAATAAAAAAGACTTTTGATCATGTGGTCCTAAATTAAAGTTATGTCAAATGTAGAAAATTTCTCTTTAATTTTGTGGTCTTAAACATGCCATGTGGAAAGTTATTACCAAAAAAAGAAAGAGGTCATTCGTTTTGAAACATAAAAGGAGGTCATTCTTTTTGAAATGGAGGGAGTATATATTTTTGATTTGTTGTTGCAGTTCACATTAAAATCTAATAATATATACTCAATATATATTTTATTAGATATATATTATTATTATTGTCATAGTATAAATATTTGATTTCATTGAATCATATGTATGTGTTGTTAATTTAAATATCTAGAGATTTCAAATTTGAATATAGTAGAGAAAAATGTTTGACTAAAGTGTTTGTTTTTCTCTTTATTGTTTTTATAATGTGAGAATTTAAATTAAATTGAATCGAGAAAACTAAGAAAAAGACTAATTTTTGTATACATGTTTTTTCATGTATTGCTATCATTAAAATTCAAACTTATCTTCTTGTAAGAAAAATGTACTCGGGTCTAAACTCCCTTTGATATTAAATGTGGATTTGTTTGATAAATTGGATTTATTTTAAAAATATTTGATAGAGTAGTTTAAACTGATAATTTACTCATCTTTTCAGATTTATTATAATGTTGTGATTAATGAAGTATTAATTGTAAGCCGTTTAGATTGATAGAGAGTGATCAAAATAAATACTTTTAGTTATAAATATAAAAACTTTATCTCTTCTTTATAATGGTTGTGTAAAACCTTAATTAAAACATAAGTAAGGAGTATTTTACGTGATGATATTTGATTATTTATGCAATTCAATATTGAACAAATTCGTACTTGTGTATAAACATTCATTCATTATAGCATTTTAGTATAATTGATCGTTGTAGTATGATATATTTTGAATCTATGCTTGCACGTATTTTACTTTAGCTTTTAACTCAAAATATGTCACAAAAGTTGATTTTGAACTAATAAAAGGAGATTAATCAAATAATAAGCACTCGATGTTTGATATTTAGAATAAATTTTGATTAGTTTAGATTTACATTGTTGGTAGAGTATATTATATAATGCAAAATAGAGTGTATTAATAATCCTTACTTTAACAATTCATAGTTATGCTTGCATTAATTATACATAAATTATATTTATGCATTGTTTGGTTTGATGCACTAAAACTAGAATGCATTGCATTAAAAAAATTATTTACAAAGATACTCTTCACTATTATGGTGACAAAGATATAAAAAAGGTATTGAGGGACAATTAAGTCTTTAATTGAGTTAATGCATGCATTAAGGGGTCGTTTGGTACAAAAATTAATAATGCAGGGATTAGTAATGCAGGAATTAGTAATGCAAAGATTAGTAGTGCATAGATTAGTAATGCAGGGTTTATTTTTATCAAGTGTTTGATTTATTTTTTTCCACCTCATCTTGTGTTTGGATTATAACTCTATAAAAAGGTTCTTTCCAATTATACCCTTGAATTATTATGTAATTGGGTCAAGGTAGATAATTGTCGGGCAATATTATTTTTTTATAACCTTTTAACTAGCTATGAGAAGAACAATTTAGTTGTCTTGTTTGTTATTTTTTCACTTGAATTATTTGAGGATAAATAAGTGTCATCTTAATAAATTGATCACTCACAAAATGATATTTTTCAATTTTAAAAAGATAAATCATCTACTTTTAAAATCAAAAAAACGATCAACAATGACAAAATTGAATAAACCATCTACATATACACATAAAATTGTAAGTTGTGGTTTTAATATGTATGTAAATTTTTTAAATTATTTAAAATACAAATAATTAGAAAACCAAGCAAACACACACACACACACACACACACACATATATATATATATATATATATATATATATATATATAAACTTCATATACAAATATACAACTCACATTTCAAATTTGTATTGAATTTATTATTAACAAACAACTTTCTCTAAATAATTTGTAAGCTAATTTATTTAAATAAATTTATTAGTACAAGTATAAATTACAAAATCAAGAAAATAAACAAAACAATTAAAATGATTTGAGGGATATTTTTATCTTTACATAGGCTTATCCCATGGTATTATATCCTATGTATTACTAATACCTCCAAGTAGAAGGTATTAGTAATACATGTTATAATATCATGTAGGATGTATAACTAATTCATGTATTAGTTATACATAGGCCCAAATTCCTACCAAACATGGTACTAAATAATACCTTACATAATCCATGGACTAATTCTTCTAATGCAGCCTACCAAACGACTCCTAAAAGCATTGAATTGCTAATATCTATAAATCCATGGTATTAGCAATACGCATCTCAGGGGTCGTACTGTATAAGAGACATTTATTCATGTATAAAAAGTTGCATTAACTTTACTATGTTTGGTAGAAGTTTTGTATTAGGTATAAAAGTCAACATAATTTATACCATGTTTGGTTGCATTTTGTAGTCCTACATAATTAATATCAACATAACGTATGAGGGAATCCATGTATAAAGTCATGTAGGGTAGAAGGTGGAATAAGTTATGTGGGTATTAGTTATACATGTATAAAGTGATAAATTACATATTTACCCTATTAATTTATTTTATTGTTTTTAATTGGAAACTTTATTGTTTTCCTATATATAGGTTTGTTGTTTTTATTTCTTTTTTATATTTAGACCATTTTTATTTCTTTTAATTTTAGTTTATTTATTTTAATTGAAAATTGTATTGTTTCCTATCAACATGTATTTTTTTATTTCTTATTATATATAAATTATTTTTATTTCTTTTTATATACTTATCGTTATGAACGATTTATGCAAATATAAATATTTTTTAATATTAAAAATTGATTGTATATTTTTAACGGTACATATGCTAATCAAATATTAGCATTATATATTATTCAATATATTTCACATTTTATTAATATGTATTATTATTTTGTAAATAATATATATTAATAATTTATAACAAGTTTAATATTCAGTAGTTAATAATTCATGTATTGCAATCTCTACGTAACTAAATAATATCTACATAACTAATATCCATATAGCTTATACCCGCATAATTAAACTCAACATAACTAAACTTGCATAACTAAACCTTGTACCTGCATAACTAAGCACCGCATTTCTAATATCTGCATAACTAAACTCTACATAATTAATACCTGCATAATTAAATTCTGCATAGCTAATACCTGCATGACTCTAACCGGTAACCAAACGGCCCCTTACATATGGTGTTTGGTTGTGTTTTTTGTAATCTTACATAATTAATATTAACATAACTTATGAGAGAATCTATGTATAAGTTATGCAGGGTAAAAGGTGGAATAAGTTATGCGGGTATTAGTTATACATGTATTAAAATAATATATTACATATTTACCCCTATTAATTTATTTTTAAATCAATTTTTATTGAAAAGTTTAACCCTTTTTTTTTCTCTGTTGAGAACTTTACCTAACTACTTGTTCTTTTTTTAAAATATTCTTACTACACAAACATATTTTTTCAAAGCTCGTGCTAAATTAATCGCCGCTAATATTGCACTTTAGCCTTTTGTACTGTCTATCCATGACTAATTTGTATCAAATCAAGAGCAAAAAAATATTTATTTTTGTAAGAAAAAATTATATTTTGTTTTTGTTTCTTCTTTACTGAACAACATTTTTTTATTTTGTTTTCATTTGAATTCCAAATGCAAATATTATATTAATATTATAAATTGAATCGTATATATTTTGTCTACGCATATGTTTCATATATATATATATATTACTATTATTAAATATATTCTACATATTTAATTAACATGTACTATTATTTAGGACATAAATTTATACATAAATTTATATATTTGGTATATTAAAAATATATAGACAATATATAAAATATATTGATAAAATATTTACTTAATTAAATATGATATCATAATATACTTAAAATAGTAATATTTTATTTTTATAAGTTATAAACATTAAAAAAAAAATGAAAAGAAAAAAATAGAAGTCCAGTATAGAGGGAGAATGTTTTTTTTCTTTACTTTTTATTCAAAAAGAAGTAAATTATACTTTTTGTTTATTTATTTGTAAATAATATATATTAATGTACAACAAATAATATTCAGTAGTTAATGATCATGTATTATAACATATATAAAACTAAATAATATCTACATAACTGAACTCTGCATAACTGAACTCTGCATAACTAAACCCTGCATAACTAATACCTGCATAACTAAGCCCTGCAAACTAAACCCTGCAAACTAAACCCTGCATAACTAATCCCTGCATAACTAATCCCTACATAACTCTAACCAATAACCAAACGGCCCCTAACGGTTATGGTGACCACGCAAATGATGTGTTTTATTAATATTAATATGTAAAACCAACAATTTGTAATTAATCAGATATTCGTATAAGTAGTATCAATATAAATTATGAAAAAAATTATGGATTATTTTTATGTATAAGATCGAATAAATAATATATATATATATATATATATATATATATATATGCACAGAATAATATTCATTCTATTCATTGTTTTAAAAAATATATAAATATATTGATAACTAATTTCTTCGATATGTATTAATGTGTATAACTCTTATCGACTACCAAACAACCTTATATTTGGCCAAATTTTCAACGCATATCCGCCTATTTCTTTCATATTTGTACTATACTTCATTTGTTCTTAATTACTTGTCCATTTTTATTTTTTTAATTGTCCCTAATTGTCCGACACTTTTCTTCCTCCCTCTTTCTTCTGTCGTTTCTTTTCTCCATCTTCTTTTTACGTCATTATTAATTAAGGGACCTTGTGAAAAGGGTCTTCTGTATAATGCAGAATTTGTGATGGAAATGTTGAGTGATAAACATTGAGGTGTTTGTAAGACGACGTCGATTTTAACACCCTGATTCATGGATTAATCATTTTATTGAGATGAGTGGCAGTCTTGAGAATTGAGATGATGGAGAGGATGAACAGATAAGGTTTATGACCTGTCATAGTTACATTAATTACATATAATACTCAACCAATGGTTTCGACATTTTGATGCTGCAATTTAGAAACTGCAAATTGTATCATGAGTTTTTGGACTCTGACAATATAAATGTTAGTTATGTTGGTGATGAAGAAAATTAAGAACTTAACGGATAATGGTAGAAGAAAATAATTTACAAACCATTTTTTGAATCTTGAAAAAAACTTTGTTTCTGTTAGAGGAGTTTTGGCAGCTAATAGAAGAATAAAGAGGGAGGAAGAAAGGGTTCACCAAATTTGGGACCCACAATTAAGTTTAACACTTTTTTTTAACGGTAAAGGGTTAAATATACCCTTATACTATTGGAAATAATTTAAATATGCCGTTCGTTATACTTTTGGGCTAAATATATCCCTCCTGTTATAGTTTGGGGCTAAACATAGCCCCACATCATATTTTGGTACTGATTTACTCTTATATCTAATTGAGGAACACATGAAAGACTAAGATTAAAAAAATCCATTCAATTTAAATAGACTCAATTATGATATCCGCCCCGCCCCACTCCAATTCAGTCTTCAACGCAATGAAAACCTAGTGCATGATTGAAGATCCCTCTTTGGTATAATGTTGTTAACACATCCTTCTTCCCAAGTTTGTCTCATTTATTAAGCTCTAAAATATCATTTCCTAATGATGAAAGAAACAAAATACTGCAAACCAAAAGCTTGATTCACTTCATTAATAAGATAGCTGCCAACTAATGTGTTACTTACTGAATTCTTATATTAACTCGTTAATCAAATTTGCACTGAAAAGTGGTTTCTCTCTCGCCTATGGTAAGAAATATTAGGCATATTGATTGAAACGGAGAGGCATCCATCCACAAAATCTGAGAAATCAGCCATCTCATTCACTTCTGATTCACTTGAC
Source organism: Solanum lycopersicoides (assembly GCA_022817965.1). NCBI lineage: Eukaryota > Viridiplantae > Streptophyta > Magnoliopsida > Solanales > Solanaceae > Solanum > Solanum lycopersicoides. The sequence continues at coordinate 90,424,247 of CM040621.1, forward strand.
ACTCCCAATAATCGATTAACCATCAAATTAATGGCTAGCTAAAAATTACTTCAATGCTTTGTAATTTCCCAGTAAACAAAGAAGTTTTCTTCAATGTTCTGTTATTCTATTTTGAAGATTGAATTGGGTGGTCAATATAATTAATTAGATTGGGTTACGTTATTAGGTTGGGTGGGTTGGATCACAATTGAGTCTATTTAAAATTGAATGAGTTCTTTTAATCTTAGTTGTTGTGTCCCTCAGTTATATATAAAGGTAAATCAGTGCCAAAGTATGAAATGAGGGGCATTTTAAACCAAAAATATAACAAAAGGGGTATATTTAGGCCCAAAATATGCCGAAGGGTATATTTATGGGCAACTTTCACATATAGCAAATAAAAAATTCATATTTGTATGCTATAGCAAAGTTTGCATAATTGCACTCCATAGCAAACATAGAAACTGTATAATTCGCTATACATATACAGTTGAAGCGAATTGTATAAAACGAAGTGTATAAAACGAGAAAGAGAAAGACACTTGGGCAGAGACTTGTATAAAAATGAAGTGTATAAAACGAATTGTATGATTATAAGTGTATAGAACGATTATATACAATTTGAATTTGTATAAAATGAGAAAGAAAGAAAGACAAAAGAGACTTGGCAGGGAATATACAATTGAATCGAATTGTATAAAACGAGAAAGAGAGAAATTAGATACAATTTGAAATTTGTATAAAACGAGAAAGAGAAAAAGGCAAAAGAAATTGGGCAGGGGAGTATTTTTATTGTATAATTATAAGTGTATAGGACGAAAATATATGTACTTGCAGGTGTATATACAATTTTCTCACGTTTTACACAAACAGGAACGCAATTATACATTTCGCTTCTGTTTGTATAAGTGAGAAAGACGAGGGTGGCGAGCGAGATTTGGGAGAGTGGCGAGCGAGATCTGGAAGAGGGGAGAGAGGGGAACAAAAATATATGTATTTATACAATTTCCTCTGCTTTATACAATTATAAACAATTTTTATACACTTGTGTTTGTATAAAAAGTGAGGAAGCTAGCGAGAGATTGGAGGAGAGTGGCGAGCGAGAAATTGGAGGAGAGAGGCGCCTGGCAATTTTTTGCAAACGTTTGCTATGGAGCACAATTAAATTAAACCCTAACTACTCCATTTATTTTATGTTATTAGTTTGCTATTATATACAATTATCCCTATATTTAAACTATTTGACCCTTTACCCTTTTTTTAATTTCTCAGATAATTTTTAGGGCTAAGGACCAAAATAATTTACTTTTTTATATACATTTAAGACTATTTACTATTTAGATAATGGTGATATATGTATAAAGGACGAAAATAATTATTGAAGTGTAGTTACATGTAAGTACACCAATATATACTACGTAAAATAATACCATCGGGAAAGTGTAACATAAAATATTATACAGGGTATTCCGTGTAATTTAACCCTAATATTTATTTGCTCATTCTCGCCGTTGCAATTGAGAGAAAAGGAGGAGAACAGCAGCCGGAAAATTCCGCTGATTATATTCCGATCTGTTAAGGGTAAGTAATGTATTACTTGTTATGAGACTCTCCCTCTATGCAATTGCATAGTTTCGGGTGTCAGTGAAATAAAATTTTCAGTGGATAATTTTTTATGATTCTGGAGACACAGCTAGTTGCAATGCCCATAAAAGAATTGTACTGAATTCCCTTTTCTTGTTTGAGTACACTGGAAAAAAAATGCTTGGAGATCTCTGCTCTTACCATTTGTCTATTCATATGCGTGTTTATTGGAATACTTTGTGCTTGTTTTTTGTAGCCTTTGGTTTCCATAACTCTATTTACTGGAACAAAAGAGATCAAAAGCAGAATGGGAGATGGACAACATTCTACTTCCCGTGTTCGGCTTCAACAAGTAATTCTAGTTTCCCTTTCTCTCTGATTCTATATTTTGGGCATAATTTCATTGAGAGTCTTGCTGTCTTTTTATGTGTGTAGGATCCCATGGAGTGTAAGATTGAAAAATTACCCTGCGAGTTGCTTGTGGCCATTCTTTCATATTTATCTGTAAAGGAAGCAGCAAAAACTTGTCTTGTCTCTCGTAATTGGAGATATTTATGGCAGTATACATCTGGCCATCTTGAGATTTATGATAGGGATAGAAGCACTACAGATCCAGATGTACAATACAAGTTTGTGAAGTTGGTGAATCAAGTTTTGAAATTGCACCAGGGTTCAACTTTAGATCAATTACGCATTGGTTTTTGCTTCAGGGGTAGTAATTTCACATTTGATCACTGGGTTAAATTTGCCATTCAAAAGGAAGTAAAAGTATTTGAATTGGACTTAGCCGCTGGCTGGCAACTTTTTGATGGATTTCGCTATTATTATTTTCCTGACATTAACACATTGTCTTCTGGAGACAAGTTTTCCAGATTTTGTAGTAATCTGAAATCACTTAGACTTGTCAATATGGGTGTGAAGGATGAGACCATTCGTTATTTTCTATCCAATTGTCCATGCCTGGAGCAGGTCTGCATTTCATTTTCCAAATGTTCACAGAGTTTGAGAGTTCCTGGTCCGTTTCCGAGTTTGAAGTCGATGGAAATATCATGGTGTAACAATGTCAAGGGAATAGAAGTTGATGCTTCAAATCTAGAGTCTTTTACATACATTGGACCTGATATACTTGTGCCTTTTCAGAATGTTCCCCAGTTATCTGAGCTAACACTCGGAGATTGTTATTGTTAAAATTTTATTTTCAAAGCTGACGAGCACACAAGCTATTCCTCTAAGCTGAGGAAACTTAAGCTAATTTTGCCTCCTCAGGTCGTAATTCGTAAATCACCCCCTTTTTTTCATCTTGATATCCCTTGAAGTAGCATTTCAGTTTTGTGATATTGATGCAAATATTAAATATCTTGGTCCAGGCTGTGGGGAAAAGTACGATCACATCAACTTACCCTGATAACTTCCCTAGACTGGACAATCTAAGGAAGTTGGAGTTGGACATCAAGTTAGGAGCTGGTGAAAGCTTAGTCTTCTTCACTTTTTTTACCAAGGCATGTCCTTTGCTGTCTAGATTCACAGCCCGGGTAAATATATCATCTTTGCTCGCAATTCATATCATTTATATTCTACACGGCCGCTGGCAATGATGTCCTGAGCCCTTCTCTTTAAGTAGCTATATTAGTACTCCTTTAATACATGGAGTCTTCACTATATTATTTATGGCAGTTTTCCAGCAGCATAATACATGAATACACACTTCAATTTTGAGTTAGCACATTCAGACATCTTAACTCGTCTCTGTTGAACACTCCAACTTACAAAGTGATTATTTGGAAACCTCCAAAATTTATTTGTTACATTACCATCTGGTGTCTACGGGACACAATGGAGATGAGTTGGAGTGATGTAGTTATGGTTATCAGTTGAGACAAAGTTGAGATGTTCACTTTGTCAGCTGATGCTGAGTTTGAGTTTGAGTGTGTGTCCAGCATTATGCGTTGTTGAACTATTTGGTTTCTCACTCATTGTTTTTTCTTCTTTCTTTCTATTGAGGCAGATAGGATACAAGTTTGTCTCAAATGAGGTAATGTAACCTGTTACTGCTACTATTACAGAGGTTTAAGTCCTCATATTTGGTCCTAAATTGGAGGTTGTTTTGCAGACTATCGCTACTCAGTGTCATCATGAAAGTTCAGCTCGATTGTGTACTCGTTTCGTTCACAAACATCTCAAAGAGGTGAAGTTAATTGGTTTTACAGGAGGTAGAAGTGATTATAAACTTGCGTTGCATTTGCTTGAAATTGGAAGATGCTCTCTTAACAAAATCATCCTTCAGCCTACCTTTTACTACTACAAGGGTAAGAGTTTGGCATTATTCCATAAGCAGAGCAAGCGGCTTGAAAGGAAGTTGCCACCAGGGGTTAAACTCATTTTAATTCCATCATCATCTTGACTTACTTTTTTTCTAGAATTTATTTAATTCTTGCTGTGAACTTGGGGTATATCTCTGTTTATTTACTATGCAATTCAGATAAAAGAACTTCCGTTTGTTGTAATTTATTGATGACTAAAGGATTTCAGGCTATTGTGCACTCTCATCAATATTGAATCATTATGAGTCATTTTCTATGCTCAACAAAAAGATGATCTTACGACAAATAGCAGGGATGTTTTGTAAAAATCAACGTCTAACCCTTGGCAAAAATATAATGAAGGGTAAAAAATATTACTCCTAACTTCTATTAAAAATAAAGTTGTTTTGACAAACTAGTGCTCCATCAAATAATGTATCAAGCACACCAATACCAACAATTTGGGCATCAATTACGTTTTATCCTGAAAAAGGTTTTCAAATTACAATAATCTCGAAATTTTTAGGACTCATGGATGCATTGTATATGAGTTGTGTATATCTGGAAAAAAAAAGGGATGTTAAAGAGAGAAGGAGAAAAAGGGATTTTGTAATTAATTCAAATAGTAGAGACTTAGAAATTATGTTATCTTAAGTTGTATAATTATGTAATTTTCCTACCTATGTAATATAATTTATTGATTATATATAAAACTCACTTCTCTAAAATTTACTAGATTTCGCCCAGGCCCGTGCTGACATAGTTGATTTTAGTGTCGCCTTTTTCACCACAACAATACAACCTAATCAATTTAACTATATGGGTCGAACATGACATTATCATATACATGTACGTAAACAGAAGCTCATATACCTTTAAATAGTATTGATCATTTTGTTTCAAATAGTCTACGTATCACAAATACATGATTGGATAAGTAATAATACTACAAATACATGGTTGAATAAGTGATGATAAGTGCATACGACTACTACATGGATATAAACATTATAGACAGAGACCAGTAAATGTCTTGTAGGTGATGTTTGCATTTTCGAGTCCTGTATCATCAATAAAGTCATTTCATAAATAATCAGTATTAGTGAATTTTTGAAAGAACATATACATGGTTCTCAGCAAAAGAAGATAACATATAATTGTCACTAAAATTACCCTCATTTAACTCTAAGATGTGCAAATATCAATTAAAAACTAATTCTTACTGCACCTCTTATTATAACTAATTGATAACATGAATGTTGGTCTAACAACACCAACTACCACCATTGAGGGTGTTTCAATTATACAAACCATATCACATACTTTTCTTGTGGAGTCTTACAATTCAACAAATAAGATGTCAAAATCAATATTTAGCATCGATATAGTAGTATCTCCTCCTCTTAGAGTGAAAGGTAATAAGACAACGCTAGCAACCCTGTTGAGGAATTAACGACTTGCATCGCAGATAGTTACTGTTACATTGTCTTTTGCATTTGTTTGTTAGATTAGTTACTTAACAGAATCAGTTATTTAGCCTAAATAGCATGAACTCATTAGTTGGTTAGTGGTGTTTATTTATGTATAAATATACAGAAGCAAACCATCAATGCAAAATATCTGAAATAACATCTAAATCTTCATTGCAATTCCTCTTATTTACTTCATCTCTTCAAACAGTTTTCTACAGATTTCATGGTAGATTTCAATTCTTAACATGGTATCAGAGCATTAAGGAGTAAATCGAGGGTTTCCATCGCGGATTGACTGGAGATCGAGAGATTTCTCTTAGTTGTTTGTGTAATTGTTTTATTTTGCTCCAAATCCATTGTCACGATTGATGTTGATGGAGTTGCCATTGATACTCAAATTCGAGCTCCTGTCTTTGATTCTCTTCGATCTAAGGATGCATTTGGAATTGACTATCATCACCCTCTGTTTTTGCACGCATCTGATGCTCCCATTTTGATGTCTATTGGCATGCCTCTGCTCGGCATGGAGAATTACTCACTCTGGCGTGAAGCTATGCATCTCTCTCAACTTACTTGAAATAGTTCGGCTTTGTGGATGGATCTATTACACGTGATGCTTTTGATAAGGACTATGAGTTGCTTTGGGATCGTTGTAATGTTATAGTCAAATCGTGGATCATGCACAATGTCAGCCGTGATCTGATTAGTGGAGTACTGTTTCGATCAAGTGCGCATGAGATTTGGGACGATTTATGAGAAAATTTTGACAAGGTTACAACATCTCATATATTCTCATTACATAGTGTTGGGTGGTCTTGGGCCTTCTCAAGCCAAAAGCTAGCTCAAAGGTTGAGACTTTCCCTCACACTTATAAATTGACCACCAGCCCCTTCCACTTCCGATGTGGGATAAACCAACAATCTCCCCCTTCACACATCGGGCCTTGGGCTGGAGAGAGCGACAACCCAGTTTCTCCCGGTGGGCTGAGACTTGTTGACAACCTGGGCTCTGATACCAATGTCGGGTGGTCTTGGGCCTTCTCAACCCAAAAGCTAGCTCAAAGGTTGAGGAGGCCCAAGACCACCCAACATTGGTATCAGAGCCCTGGTTGTCAACAAGTCTCAGCCCACCGGGAGAAACTGGGTTGTCGCTCTCTCCAGCCCAAGGCCCGATGTGTGAAGGGGGAGATTGTTGGGTTATCCCACATCGGAAGTGGAAGGGGCTGGTGGTCAATTTATAAGTGTGAGGGAAAGCCTCAACCTTTGAGCTAACTTTTGGGTTGAGAAGGCCCAAGACCACCCAACATAGGTATTGATACAATCTGTTTGAAAACTAGTGTTGGAACTAAACTAGTTTTGAACAATGTGAAACATGCTCCTGATGTTCGTCTGCACCTAATTTCTGTTGGTGTTTTAGATGATGAAGGATATGTTAGTACCAACGGTGATGGAAAATGGAAGCTCATCAAGGGTTCCTTGGTTGTGGTTCGTGGTAACAAACGTCGTGGTCTATATTGGACTACGGCCTCTGCTTGTGTTGATATGGTGAATGTGGTTGAGAGCGATAGCTCTTCAACATTAAGGCACAAGAGGCTTAGCCACATCAGCGAGAAAGGACGTAATGTTCTAGCCAAGAAGAAATTATTGTCAAATTTCCAAAGTGCTAAATTAGAAAAGTGTGAGCACTGCTTGGCTGGTAAACAAAATAGAGTTTTCTTTAAGTCCTACCCCCCTTCGAGAAAGACAGAGTTGCTTGAGTTGGTGCACTCTGATTTATGTGGTCCAATGAAGACAAAGACATTCGGTGGTGCACTTTACTTTGTCACTTTCATTGATGATTGCTCGAGAAAACTTTGGGTCTATGTCTTGAAGACTAAAGACCAAGTGTTAGGTGTCTTTAAGCAGTTTCAGGCTTCAGTTGAAAGAGAAACTGGAAAGAAATTGAAATGCATTCGTACTGATAATGGTGGTGAATATTGTGGACCATTTGACGAATACTGCAAGCATCAAGGTATTAGACACCAGAAGACTCCTCCCAAGACTCCTCAGCTTAATGGTTTGGCTGAGAGGATGAACAGGACCTTGATGGAAAGAGTTAGATGTTTGCTTTCTGAAGCAAAATTGCCGAACTCATTTTGGGGCGAGGCTTTATTGACCGCTGCACATGTTATTAATCTATCTCCTGCTGTTGCTTTGCAAAGTGATGTACCAAATAGTGTTTGGTATGGAAAGGATGTTTCCTATGACCATTTGAGAGTATTTGGTTGCAAAGCTTTTGTACATGTGCCGAAAGATGAGAGGTCAAAGTTAGATGTCAAGACAAGGCAATGCATCTTCATTGGATATGGCCTACATGAATTTGGTTACAGGCTATATGATCCAATTGAAAAGAAACTTATGAGAAGCCGTGATATTATTTTCATGGAGAATCAAACAATTGAAGATATTGACAAAGCGGAGAAGGTAGAATCTTCAAGTTTTGATGGTATAATTCATCATGATGACGTTCCTCACACAAGTGTGCATGATGTTGTTGGGCTTGATAATCATAGTGACGCCCAGAATCATGTATCAAATAAACATGTTGATGTTGATAATAACAATGATATTGTTATTGATGATCTTGTTGCTCATGAAGTTGTGGACGAATCAAATATTCCGCTTCGGAGGTCCACAAGACAGCGGTTTCCTTCCTCCTGTTATTCATCCAATGAGTATGTGTTGTTGACACCCAATTTTGACCCTCCCCGATAGGAATTAATTCATGAGCTTCTTAAACTCTCAAACAATTTAAAATAATTAGTTTTATAAATTTACGGAAAATATAAATTTGCGCTATTTCGAATAATTTTTGCCATTTCTGAAAGTTTTTAGATAATATCTATATTTTACATAATTATGTATATAATTAGTATATTTTATGATTATTCAAAAATTATCTCAAAAAATATTTTCAAATTAGTAAGTAGTCTTTTAAATTAGTTTAGTTTAAATCATAGTTATATATATATATATATATATAGATATATATATTGAATCACTAAGTTTACGATTAAATAAATTATTTTATTTTTGTTAAGATGAAAAAGCTCGCTAAATTAATTTATGAGAATTCATCATATTAATCAAATTACTCTAAACTATTTAAATAGACAAATTTTGGCCTTTTGCATTTTTGTCCCACATTGCTTCCCACATCTTTTTTGGACCAAAAATTGGTCCTATATAAGCCTCTCTTCATTGCACCAAGAGGGGAGGAGAAGAAGGAAAATATAGAGAGGAGACCAAAGAGTACCCAGAAATTTTCGGGAATTCTTGGTTCCATAGTTTAATATTTATAAAATATTTTTTGCGGCTGTTTGAGTTTGGAGAGGTGGTGGAATCGTCTCCGTCAAACTCGTAGTCTCGGTTCGCTGCCCAGAATCAGGTAATTTTTTATTTATTTATTTATTTATTTGTTTATTTATTTATTTATTTATTTGTTTATTTATTTATTTATTTATTCGTTTATTTATTTATTTATTTATTTATTTATTTATTTATTCATTTTTATTTGTTTATTTATTTATTTATTTATGTATTTATTTATTTATTTATTTATTTATTTACTTACTTATTTACTTATTTATTTATTTATTTATTTATTTACTTTTTTTTTACTTATTTTTTTATTTATTTATTTATTATTTATTATTATTATTATTAATTTATTTTATTTTTTTTATTTTGTATTTTATTTTTTTAGTTTGCTTATGTTTCTTTAGAAATTTATTTGTTTATTAGTTGTAGTTTAGGAGTTATGGTAATATTTTTAGTATAATTTGCATTCCCGTAGCCTATTTAATCTTTATTTTTATTTAGCTCAATTTCTGTGTAAACTTGTTGCTTTAAGATATTTTTTATATGCATATATGTATACATATATATAATTTGTCAACCACCCGATTTGCTAACTATTTGGATCTTGAGTTTAATTAGTATTAACATTTAGTTGTTATTACCGTCATAATTTTATGTGTGTATTAATTTGCCATAGCCAATTGGATTCATTTCATATCGTGTTCAAGATGTGCCTTATTTCATCACTCTATGGCTAATTCATTTCTATTTTATTGCATGTGAAACTCTACTCGAGTCCTCATGGACTTTAATCCATCTTGTTGCGCCTTCTCATCGAGCCATAAAGGCTCCAAAATATATTCCTCGAGTCGTCCAGCCCCTCCAATTGGTGTACAGGTTGAAAGCAGTAAAGTCACTGCTAGAAATTAATTTTCCAGCCCCTCAAAGTTGAAGAACAGGTCGATATACCAGCTGTATACACTGATATACGACAAGTGTATACAAAAAATGGGAATTGGGTTAAAACCCAAATTTCCAGCAAATCAGGCCCAAAAAGGGCCCAAATCCTCTCTCCCCCTTACTATTAAATTATTTGATTATGATTATTTATTGATTATTTATTTATTAACTCTAACTTTGAAATTATTAAATAACTTAATTAAATCCCCAAGAGATGAACTATATTCTTTATGTTAGTATGTTAAAATAAATTTCATTTTGTTAACACTTGATTTTGTTTATTTGAAATTTTTACTTGACCTTCAATTAAACTTAAAATAGTCTCTATGATTTAATTAACCAATTTTGTTTAAAACATTATTTTTTTTAAAAACGTCAAATAAGTTTTAACAAATCTAGTCTTGTTAAAATTCTAATCACTTGCATTATATTCAAATGTTTCAATTAAGATTCCATTTTCTAAAAAAATAAAATAAATAAATAAAATTGTTCTCTTAATTATTTTTTCAAGTTATTCGAGTGTTGTAAATTAATAATATTATTTCTATATTAAATATTTTTTAAAAAAATAATCAAAATAATTAACCTAAGTCGTAGGATAACCGCATGTTAGCGGACGCTTCAAATGCCTTAAAAACCTTCTTGAAGCGTAAATAAGAACCTCTTACCCATTTTCTCTCAATTTATTAAGATTTAATCTGTTAAAATCTTTTAAATTAAGTTTTCTTAATTTCTTTAAAAAATTAAGTGGCGACTCTTTTCTAAGTATTTTTCTCAAATTGTTTTATACTTAGAAACATTTCAAAAAAGTGATTTTTCTAAAGATAGATAAAATTACGGCATAACAGAAATGGCGACTCTGCTGGGGACTTAATAGGTTCTAACCATAATAGACTTAGATTAATTATTAATGTTTTAGCATATGCTTATTTGTTTGCTTATATTGCATGCCTAATGCGTTATTTTTTTTAATGATTATGTGATATAAACTGTTTATCTATTATTATTATTTTTATAAATTGTATATTTGTTATTGCTTTATAAACTGTCATTCCGTTCATATTTCTCCACTTATTGGAAATTCACACTATCACACGTACACGCGAGGTGTGCTTTGTGCACCCGCAAACTTCTTTCAAAGTTCCTAAAGTTAGGAGAGTTGGCATATGCGCGGGGTGTCCGGATCTTTTTCCGTGTAACCGCGTAGCCTTCTCACTCGAGTTGTCCACTTGGGAACCTTGTGTCTAGAAAGCCAAATCTTAGAAAACATAAGATAGAGCTAAACCACCCCTCAATTTATGTCATGCATGCATGTGCCTTAGGTGGATCGATCACTGGTATCGATTCGACATTTAAGAAGTCCACCCTTATGTCAATGGGTTTCACGACCCAACGACTGACGAGCATGTTTTGTGCAAAGTGACAATGATAGACGGACCCAAGCCTAATTTTGACATAGTGAGTTCAAACTCGAGTTGTCACAAATTAATGGCTTAGATCAATCTATCATAATCACATTCTTCAAATCGGTAGGCCTACCCTTGGCATAAAGGAGTCACAAGCATGTTAGGACGCGATATTTGTCTGTATACTTGTGTGTTTATCTTCTCTATGTGTGATATTATGCATTTTGTATTTTGAATTCAAACTGACAAATTTGCCTTTGAGTTGTTTTCCCTCTCAGGCTTTTGAACTGATCTGTGTTGATTAAGCTGGCAGATCATCCTTACTTCACCAGATCGAAGGGTCCCGCAGATTCCTTCCTAAGGCAAAATTTTGATAAAGGAAAGACGATTATGGGAGACAATAACGAAGAGGTGGGTCTCACTAATGTTGTGGTGGCTCAACCCATCGTGGCAGACCAGAACGAGTTGATTCTGCAGTTGATGCAACAGATTGCAGAGATGAGGGTAGAGATGCAGAGAAGGCAGGATTTGCCTCTGTCAGGATATAATGTTAATGCTGTAGGTGGAAGGCCTCCTACATACTTCCCTTCCTCCAACATGGATCCAGCTCAAGGCGTGCCGCTCACTCAGAATTCCCCTGTTATAGACTCAACTACCCAGAATCCGCAATATGCTTCAGCCTCTTATCAAACTCCACCACCTCCTCAGAATAACCACCCCAAATGTCCTCTCATCTTCAAAATACCCAACCTCAATCCACTCCACCACCGCAAAACCAAAGTCAAAATACAAATCAAAACGCTCTTAATCCCCAAACATCCCACCACCACTTAAATCAAAATACTAATCCTCAGACTTATCCCCAAAATTACCAAGCTGGTCAAAATGCCCAGAGTCCTTCCATAGCTCCACCCTTGCCTAAAAGAATCACTTTCCAAGTCCCTGTCCATGCTGAGCATGACGTGCACGGTTCTGAGCTGGACCACTATGAGGAACATGAAAGAGAGTGGAGGGCGAAGGAAGAAGCAAAATTAGACATAAAAGAGGAGATCAAGAAAGCCATGAAGGAGCTTCAATGCGTCCCTGATGCCGCCGGCCTAAGTTATGAAGATTTATGTATTCATCCAAATCTGGACCTTCCAGAAGGGTTCAAAATTCCGAAATTTGATACTTTTGGAGGAGTGGGGAACCCTATGGCTCATCTGAGAGCCTACTGCGACCAACTTGTTGGAGTTGGTAGGGATGAAGCTCTGTTGATGCGGCTTTTCAGCCGAAGCCTGTGCGGAGAAGCTCTTGAATGGTTCACCTCGCATGAAACCCGGCAATGGCCCAGCTGGAATGCTCTGGCAAAGGACTTCATCGAGCGATTCGCTTACAATGTAGAAATCGTTCCTGATCGTTACTCTTTGGAGAAAATGAAACAGAAATCAACCGAAAGCTATAGAGAATTCGCTTACAGGTGGAGAAAAGAAGCGGCGAGGGTGAGGCCACCCATGTCTGAAAAAGAAATCGTTGAAGTGTTTGTGCGGGTGCAAGAACCAGAGTATTATGACAGAATTATATTGCTTGTTGGGGCAAAGTTTGCCGAGATAGTCAAGATTGGTGAGACTATCGAGGACGGTTTAAAATCAGGGAAGATAGCCCGTGTAGCCGCATCGCCCGGATCTTCAGGGTTGTTTAAAAAGAAGAGAGAAGACGTGGTGCTGTTTCATATGAGGGCGAGAAAAACCCAAGAAGATCTTCGTACTCCCATTTCCAAGGTCGTTCTCGACCTTCTCAAAACTCTTACCAAGCTGGTCAGAAAAATAATCCCCCTACAGTATACCAAAATCCTCCTCTAATCTACCAAAGTTCACCTCCAATTTACCAAAATCCATCTCCCACATACCAAAGTCATCCTCCACTTTACCAAGCTCTGTCTCCTCACTACCAAGGCATTGCTCCCAACTGTGCCAATGTGCAGTCGAGCTACCAAGCACCCCCTCTTACATATCAAGTCCAAGCTCCACCATATCAAAATCCTAACCCGAATTGCCAAGCTTCATTGCCAAACTACCAAGCCAATTCATATCCCAGAGGTCAAACTCCACGTCCGAACAACCGAGGTTATCAACAGATGCCTCCCCCACAAGGAATCTATGATCCACCTAGACCTCGGTTCGAGAAGAAACCTGCAAGGAATTTTACCGCGCTCGCGGAAAGTCGAACGAAGCTGTACGAACGACTAGCTGCGGCCGGATATATCCATCCTGTGGGGCCTAAGCCCGTGGATATCAATTCGAAATTCTATAGGCCAGATCAGAGATGTGCTTATCATTCCAACAACGTTGGGCATGATACTGAGGACTGTATCAACCTCAAGCACAAAATTCAGGATCTAATCGACCAAGAGGTGGTCTCTCTACAACCAGCTGCACCTAATGTGAACACCAATCCTTTGCCAAATCACGGAGGCAGCAATGTGAATATGATAGAGACAGACGACGATTGGTGTATGACAAAGGTGATAACTCCAATCGTCCCTGACGACGTTGGGTAAGGAATCTGCGGCCTTTTCGAGGAAATCGATGTTGTTATTGAGGAAGAGGTCGAGCTAACCGGTATTCGTGATGCTGAACCAGGAGAGATGCTGCAGAATTAGACCTCCACGCCGATCCTGATTCCCCTAACTCCTTGGTAGAAGGGCATCATTTAATGCATATTTAAATCGATGGTAGTCCGGAAGAAGCCCGAGACCCATCATTTTGCATTTTCTTAATTGCGTGCATTTTAAATTTCCCTCGTGATATTTGAAAAAGGCAACATGGCCCTTTGCCATAGCCAAAGTTTGCATTATTTTTCTTTTTGAATGAAAGCCTCTTTACTTAAATTTTGGTTTATTTACTTATTTGCTATATTTTTAATTGTCTAATTTGGTCTATTTATGGGTTCAGTAATATAAGTTTTAAACCTACCAATGTCATGTCATGTCACGAGCTGAAGTGAGGCAGGTGACGACGAGGTGGATGATTACGAAGAGGAAAATGAGGTACCGAAATATGTTGCTGAAGAATTTCTGCAGTTTGAAATCAGCATAAACCGAATTTAGAGGAAACTGAAACTGTAAATCTGGGAGACCAAGAGTGCGTTAAAGAGGCCAAAATCAGCGTTCACTTGAATGAAACTCAGAAGAAGGATCTAATACACTTACTCACCGAATACATTGATGTGTTCATCTGGGAAGTCGGCAATATACAAGGGTTGAGTACCAATGTTGTATCTCATAAACTACCGATTAATCCATGGTTCGATCCGGTGAAGCAAAAGTTTGAAAGTTCAAGCCCGAGTTGAGTCTAAAGATTAAAGAGGAGATTACCAAATAGATTAAGTCTCGATAAGTGAGGTGACGCAATCCCGACTTGGTTGGCAAATCTTGTTCCAGCATCCTTAAACCCTTTAAATTTCTTTGTAATGAACTACGTTCGACCTGAATTCTCAAGAATGAGATACGTAGGCGGCCTATGTCGGCCTCGGTCGGTTTCTTTGTAATTTTATTTTCTTAGTCCTTTGAGGGGAACTACGTTTGACCTGATTCCTGCCTCAACGGGATACGTAGGCGCCACAAGGGTTCGGTCATATCTCCCATAAGATTTCTATTCCTCTTATAATAGAAACTGGACAAAATTTTTGAGAGGACTCAAAAATTCTCGAGAATAAGATGTTTCCTCAACAAGTCAAGACTAAAGATATTCCGAGACTTGCAACTGGGACAGAATTTTTGAGAGGGTCTCAAAATTCCGCAATTTACTCAGCGACAGTCGAAGATAAGCCAAGACAATTAACTGGGACAGAAATTTTGAGGATGGCCTCAAAATTTCAAAAATGGGTTTATCGACAAATCCAGAGTGACTTTGAATACTCCCAGCGAATAATCAGATATACTTCCAGTCATCAGACGTTCAGCTAAAGAAGATAACAAAAACTTATAACATAATAATTTCATTCTGTGACGAAAAAGAAGTAAATATTTTTTGTGCTCTTGATTTGATAACACAATTATGTCATGTGAAGACGTACAAAAGGGCTAAAGTGCAATATTAGCGCGCGATTAATTTTAGCACCGAGCTTGAAAAAATGATGTTTGGTTGTGTAGTAAGAATATTTTTTTAAAAAAATAACCAAAGTAGTTAGGTAAAGTTCTGCACGGAACGCACGGAAAAAAAGGGTTAAAACTTTTCAATAAAAATTGATTTAAAAATAAATAAGTAGCGCCAGTGGTACGATTATGTGAGATATATTTATTATATCCATGTATAACTAATACCCGTAATACACTTATTACCACATTTTACCCTGCATAACTTATATATAGATGCCCCTCATTAAGTTAGGTCAATATTTAATATGTAATAATTTACCAAAAAACACAACCAAACACACGATATATAAGGGGCCGTTTGTGTTACCCTGGTTAGAGTCATGCAGGTATTAGCTCATGCAGGATTTAATATGCAGGTATTAATTATGTAGAGTTTAGGTTATGCAGATATTAGAAATGCAGGTAGTGTTCAGTATGCAAAGTATTAGTTATAGCAGGTACAAGCGGTTTAGTTATGCAAGTTTAGTAATGTTGTGTTTAATATGTATCGGGTTATAAGCTATAGGATATGGTATGTACGATATTATTTAGTTACGTAAGAGATTACAATACATGAATTATTTAAACTAATTGAATATTTAAACTTGTTATAATATTATAATATTATATTATTTACAAAATAAATAATACAGTTAATAAATGTGAAAATATTGAATAATATATAATGTCTTATATTTGATTAGCATATGTACCGTTAAAAAATATACAATTCAATTTTTGAATATTAAAAAAGTATTAAATTTTGCATAAATGTTCATAAACGATAAGCTAATAAAAAGAAATGAAAATTAATTTATATATAATAAAGAATAAAAAAAATACATGTTGATAGGAACCCAATAACACATTTTCCAATTAAAATAAATAAACTAAAATAAAGAATAAAAATTGGTCTAAATATCAAAACACACAAGAAATAAAAAACCAACAAACCATATATATAGAAAACAATAAAGTTTTCAGATTAATAAAACAATAAAAAATAATAGGGAATATCTAATATCACTTATTAAACAATGTATAACACTAATAGCTCACAACACTCTATATCCACCTTCTACCCCTACATCGACTTTATACATTGGAACTTCCCTCATAGGTTTAATGTGATATTAATCTATGTAGGACTACCCAAACATGCCAACCAACATGGTTATAAATTATGTATTAACTTAATACCTAATACAAAACTGTCTACCAAACTTAGTTAAGATAATTGCATAACCTTTTTATACATGAATAAATTGTCTACTTATACAGTAACCAGAACGACCCTGAAATGCAGTATTGCTATACCATGGATTTATAGATATTAAGCAATTCAATGCTTTAGGGTCGTTTGTAGCGCCGCATTAGACAGAATTAGTCCATGCGATTAGTAACGCGTATTATTTTGACATGTACCATGTTTGATAGAAAATTTGCCCGGCCCTTAATGTATAAACTTAACGACTCAGCCATGAAAATCTAGTTATACATGCCTACATGATACCTCATCATAACATGTATTTACTAATACTTTCTACTTGGAGTCATTAGTAATACATAGGATATAAATACCATGATAAGTCTATTGTAAAGATACAAAACATATCCTCAAATCATTTAATGTTTTCGTTTTATTCTTGATTTTGTAATTCTATACGTACCAATGATTGTACATAATAACATTTAATTAAATACAATTAGTCTTACACAATCTATTAAGAAAGTCTGTTGCTCTAATAATAAAATCCAATACACCAATTTGATAAGTGAGCTGTATATGTTGCTATATGAAGCTTCTATAGGAGATATTAGTACCATAGTGATATAGATTTTAGTATACTCACTATAATCATCATATATAGTCATTTGCTAATTCTCTAATATGTTGTAATTAAAACAATATTAAAAAATTTATCATAACAAATACTATAAAACCACTAACTTACAATCTTTATGTGTATATGTGAGTATGGTGTACTTCAATTTGTCATTGGTGACCCATTTTTTGACTTTAAAGTAGATGGATTTATCTTTTTTCTAAAATTGGAAAAATATCATTCTTGTGAAGTGATCAGTTTATTAGATGACACTATTATCCTCAAATATTCAACGTGGAAAAAATAACAAACAAAGAACAAACTAAATGTTCTTCTCATACTAGTTAAAAGGTTTATAAAAAATAAATATTGCCCGACATTATCTAACCTGTACCCTACATTTTTACATAATAACTTCAAGACGTTATAATTGGAAAGAACCTTCTTATAGAGTTTTATAATCCAAACACAAGATGGGAGGTGGAAAAAAAATACACCCAAACACTGATAAAAATAAACCCTGCATTACTAATCTATGCACTATCCAAATCTTTTGCTCCCATCATTACTGAATTCCCTGCCATTACCTGAATCACCTATGCATTATTATCTTATGTACCAAACGACCCCTTAATGCAGCATGAACCTTCTAATTAAGCACTTAATTGTCCCTCAATACCTTCTTAATCTTTGTCACGCCGATAACCTACGTGAAGAGTATCTTTGTAAATAATTTTTAATGAATGCATTTCTAAGTTTAGTGGCATCTCAAACAAACAATGCATAAATATAATCAATGATAATAATGCAAGCATAACTTATGAATCTGTTAAAGTAAGCATTATTAACACCTATATTGTTCTGCATATATAATATACTCTACCGCAAACAATGTTAAATCTAAATCTAATCAAAAATTATTCTAAATATCAAACAGTTCAAGTGAGACTTTTATATGATTCATCCCTTATCAGTTCAAAAATTCACAACTCTTTTGTGACCTTCATTCTGGCACGTAAAACTCTAAAGTCAAAATAATCACATTACAATCATCAGATATTCAGGAAATTTATATATCAATTACTACAGACGATCAATATATACTAAAATGCTATAATGGATACTGTAATGTTCATTACACAAGTAACGGAGAAATTTGTTCAGATACATTGAAATTGCGTACAACTAACAAATATCGCATCCACGTAATACATATGCAGAACTCGCATTACTTAAATGCTTGTAATATAAGGTTTTACGCAAATCATATAAACGAATGATACATAACAGAATCTACTATGTTAAAACGTATAACAGTATTTACTTTGATTACTCTCATCAAAACCTAAACGGGCTTACAAATTAATTAGCCACTTCCACTAACACACTATACACTATATAAGCCTAATCTGAAAAGAGTGACGGTAAATTCCATCAGTTTAGACTACCCTCTCATTCAAACAATTACTTTTCAAACAATCAATAAAATCCAATTTATCAAACCAGAATCCACATTTAATATTCAAAGGGCCAGCTTTAGACCCAGCAGCTTAAACTACCCTTTATTCTTACACCAAGAGATAAGTCACTGTATACTAAAAACTTATCCTCTTTTCCTCCTAGTTTTCAAAAACGATTGGTATACAATCGAAAGATTAGTCTTGACATTTCTTAGTTCTTTCTCGATCTACATATTTATATTTAAACTTCTCACATTATAAACAATATCAATAAAGACTGAAAAACAACACACTCTTAGTCACGCACATCCTCTTTCTCTAACTAATATTCAGCAATTCTGGCAAAAACCTTCTAAGAATATTTTACAGGCACACGATATAACATATCACAATTACATATTAGTAGTTCCAATGCAAATCGAAAGTTTGATGGACGTATACCTATTCACAATAAATGACAATAATACCTATATCTAATCAAAAATAACTATATGAGCCTATCATTCAACTATTAGATCTTTAATGCCGTCGAACTTGCTAACAAAGCAAATCCCCCAAACAAACTCATATACCCCCTCCTGTTCAAACACAGCAGATGACTACCTCCTTTCCTTTTTTCAGTATGTTTTCAAACAAAATGACCTCTCTTCTCCTTTTGGGCTCATATAACTTATCCACGTTGTGCATACGGTTCAAGACCACAAAATTTACCAAGAGAAAATTTCTCCCTTACAATTTCAGACCATAACACACTACAATCTAAAGATCAGGATCCCACATCGATTCAGAATCATCTACTTCCTTCATTCTTCGCTTCAAACTCCACGTGCAAGCGTAACTAGATTAATCTTTATAAAACAACGGAAACGGCGAAGGTATATAATAATTTAATCCCGCCTCTACCTTACCGACACAAATTAATTCCTACTCCGTACGCATAACAAAATATATTCAGCGCGTAGGAACAAAGGAATTTGTAGTTTCATGCTATGAGCTCCTTCCGGGCCATTATATGTCCTTGTCCCCTTTTTCTCCTTACGGCCTCTTCAATACCCACAACCAAAATTTTCATACACTTTCACCGCAGCCCACCCCGATAAACTACTCCCTATCTCACTATTTTGCTCTGCGTCACTATCAAAATACATACGACTACTATGCTATATATAACTACATCATATACCTATATGAATATAACTCAATATACTACACTATTATTATCCCTAATAGTCGATAAAGGGTTTCTCTCAGAAGCCGACTACTTAAAACAATACCCAGATTGTTCCTCCATATTCGTACCAGCGGAATATCAATAAGAAAAAACTAAGCCGAATGGGTGCCGAGGCAATGGATCAGAAGCGCAAAAAAATGGCTCGTGAAAGAAATATGGGAAAAGGATGAAAGGCCAAAGACAGGATCATAGTCATAATCTAAGTTTGGTCTTCCATTAATTTGCGACCATTTTTTTTTTTCGAAAAAAAGATCCTTGGCAGTATACATAGCCCTAATTCCTGCTATCGGTGGTAACGTGTACAGGAAGCCAGGCTATTGAGGCTAACCAAGCTCAACGCACTGATCATCCAGTGTTCTATTGTTATTCCCACTTAAAGTTACAGTCCTTGCTTTCTTCATACCCCCAAGTACGTGTCCATGGCATGCCAAATCCAATCTCTCTCATCTAACTAAACCTCTGCTTCCCCTCTAAATACCGCTTGCTTTCCTGGTTTCGAGAATGACGTAGATGCGAACTGGGTACTATGGGAAGAAACAAAGAGATAACCTTCTAAGTGGGGTCCAAATCAACCAAAAAACCTGGATATTCTAGGCCCTTCTTGTTAGCCTATCAAGCTGTGCTTCCGTGTAATTACACCATAATTAGCTAATAAACTCCAATCTCCTTTTTCGAAAAAAAAAAATCCAAACAATATAAACACAAACTTAGATCATGATACCCTTTTGGCACCTTTATCATTCTCATTACAAATCCATATTCTTCTCACCGAGCCAATTTGCCTTCTGTCAGTTGCCTCCACCCATAGCTAGTTTGTTCTTTGAATATTCCCGTACAAATTGGAGGAGAAACAATTTGGGTTTTTAAGTACCTGCTTGAGAGAAACCCTTATACTCATATATATATATATATCATATTATATATATATAGTTATCATATATATATATATTATATATACTCCATATACAGACGGCAAAAAAGTGAGAAATTAGGGTAGTTGGGTGGTGAAATTAATGAAATGATTGGGTTAGGAGGAGAAAAAGGGGAAAAAGCGACCATAATATCGGAAAGCTACATGAAACTACAATTTCTTTGGTTCCCTACGGCGTTACTTTTTTTCGGAAGAGTCGCATTAATTTAGTGTAAAGGTAGGGATAAAATTTTATATACTCCTTCCGTTTATTAAAGAAAATCT
>CM040621.1:90445139-90652613 GCA_022817965.1 Solanum lycopersicoides
AGTTTAACTTGGCACGGAGTTTAAGAAAATAAAGAAGAATTTTGATCATGTGATCCTATATTAAAGTTATGTCAAATGTAGAAAATTTCTCTTTAATTTTGTGGTCTTAAACATGACACGTGGAAAGTTATTACCAAAAAAAGAAAGAGGTCATTCTTTTTGAAACATACTAAAAAGGAAAGGAGGTCATTCTTTTTGAAACGAAGGGGTATATATTTTTGATTTGTTGTTGCAGTTCACATTAAAATCTAATATTATATACTCAATATATATTTTATTAGATATATATTATTATTATTGTCATAGTATAAATATTTGATTTCATTGAATCATATGTATGTGTTGTTAATTTAAATATCTAGAGGTTTCAAATTTGAATATAGTAGAGAAAAATGTTTGACTAAAGTGTTGTTTTTCTCTTTATTATTTTTATAATGTGAGAATTTAAATTAAATTGAATCGAGAAAACTAAGAAAAAGACTAATTTTTGTATACATGTTTTTGAAAACTAAGAAAAAGACTAATTTTTGTATACAACTTATCTTCTTGTAAGAAAAATGTACTCGGGTCTAAACTCCCTTTGATATTAAATGTGGATTTGTTTGATAAATTGGATTTATTTTTAAAATATTTGATAGAGTAGTTTAAACTGATAATTTACTCATCTTTTCAGATTTATTATAATGTTGTGATTAATGAAGTATTAATTGTAAGCCGTTTAGATTGATAGAGAGTAATCAAAATAAATACTTTTAGTTATAAATATAAAAACTTTATCTCTTCTTTATAATGATTGCGTAAAACCTTAATTAAAACATAAGTAAGGAATATTTTACGTGATGATATTTGATTATTTACGCAATTCAATATTGAACAAATTCGTACTTGTGTATGAACATTCATTCATTATAGCATTTTAGTATAATTGATCGTTGTAGTATTATATAATTTGAATCTATGATTGTATGTATTTTACTTTAGCTTTTAACTCAAAATATGTCACAAAAGTTGATTTTGAACTAATAAAAGGGGATTAATCAAATAATAAGCACTTGATGTTTGATATTTAGAATAAATTTTGATTAGCTTAGATTTACATTGTTGGTAGAGTATATTATATAATGCAAAATATAGTGTATTAATAATGCTTACTTTAACAATTCATAGTTATGCTTGCATTAATTATACATAGATTATATTTATGCATTGTTTGGTTTGATGCACTAAAACTAGAATGCATTGCATTAAAAAAATTATTTACAAAGATACTCTTCACTATTATGGTGACAAAGATATAAAAAAGGTATTGAGGGACAATTAAGTCTTTAATTGAGTTAATGCATGCATTAAGGGGTCGTTTGGTACAAAGATTAATAATGCAGGGATTAGTAATGCAGGAATTAGTAATGCAAAGATTAGTAGTGCATAGATTAGTAATGCAGGGTTTATTTTTATCAAGTGTTTGGTTTATTTTTTTCCACCTCATCTTGTGTTTGGATTATAACTCTATAAAAAGGTTCTTTCCAATTATACTCTTGAATTATTATGTAATTGGGTCAAGGTAGATAATTGTCGGGCAATATTATTTTTTATAACCTTTTAACTAGCTATGAGAAGAACAATTTAGTTGTCTTGTTTGTTATTTTTTCACTTGAATTATTTGAGGATAAATAAGTGTCATCTTAATAAATTGATCACTCACAAAATGATATTTTTCAATTTAAAAAAGATAAATCATCTACTTTTAAAATCAAAAAAATGGTCAACAATGACAAAATTGAATAAACCATCTACATATACACATAAAATTGTAAGTTGTGGTTTTAATATGTATGTAAATTTTTTATATTGTTTAAAATACAAATAATTAGAAAATCAAGCAAACATATATATATATATATATATATATATATATATATATATATATATATAAACTTCATATACAAATATACAACTCACATTTCAAATTTGTATTGAATTTATTATTAACAAACAACTTTCTCTAAATAATTTGTAAGCTAATTTATTTAAATAAATTTATTAGTACAAGTATAAATTACAAAATCAAGAAAATAAACAAAACAATTAAAATGATTTGAGGAATATTTTTATCTTTACATAGACTTATCCCATGGTATTATATCCTATGTATTACTAATACCTCCAAGTAGAAGGTATTAGTAATACATGTTATAATATCATGTAGGATGTATAACTAATTCATGTATTAGTTATACATAGGCCCAAATTTCTATCAAACATGGTACTAAATAATACCTTACATAATCCATGGACTAATTCTTCTAATGCAGCCTACCAAACGACCCCTAAAAGCATTGAATTGCTAATATCTATAAATCCATGGTATTAGCAATACGCATCTCAGGGATCGTTTGGTTACTGTATAAGAGACATTTATTCATGTATAAAAAGTTGCATTAACTTTACTATGTTTGGTAGAAGTTTTGTATTAGGTATAAAAGTTAACATAATTTATACCATGTTTGGTTGCATTTTGTAGTCCTACATAATTAATATCAACATAACATATGAGGGAATCCATGTATAAAGTCATGTAGGGTAGAAGGTGGAATAAGTTATGTGAGTATTAGTTATACATGTATTAAAGTGATAAATTACATATTTACCCTATTAATTTATTTTATTGTTTTTAATTGAAAACTTTATTGTTTTTCTATATATAGGTTTGTTGTTTTTATTTCTTTTTTATATTTAGACCATTTTTATTTCTTTTAATTTTAGTTTATTTATTTTAATTGAAAATTGTATTGTTTCCTATCAACATGTATTTTTTTATTTCTTATTATATATAAATTATTTTCATTTCTTTTTATATACTTATCGTTATGAACAATTTATGCAAATTTAAATATTTTTTAATATTAAAAATTGATTGTATATTTTTTAACGGTACATATGCTAATCAAATATAAGCATTATATATTATTCAATATATTTCACATTTTATTAACATGTATTATTATTTTGTAAATAATATATATTAATAATTTATAACAAGTTTAATATTCAATAGTTAATAATTCATGTATTGTAATCTCTACGTAACTAAATAATATCTACATAACTAATATCCATATAGCTTATACCCGCATAATTAAACCCAACATAACTAAACTTGCATAACTAAACCTTGTACCTGCATAACTAATACTTGCATAACTAAACACTGCATTTCTAATATCTGCATAACTAAACTCTACATAATTAATACCTGCATAATTAAATCCTGCATAGCTAATACCTGCATGACTCTAACCGGTAACCAAACGGCCCCTTATATATGGTGTTTGGTTGTGTTTTTTGTAATTTTACATAATTAATATTAACATAACTTATGAGGGAATCTATATATAAGTTATGCAGGGTAAAATGTGGAATAAGTTATACGGGTATTAGTTATACATGTATTAAAATAATATATTACATATCTACCCCTATTAATTTATTTTTAAATCAATTTTTATTGAAAAGTTTAACCCTTTTTTTTCCTCCGTTGAGAACTTTACCTAACTACTTGTTCTTTTTTTTAAAAAAATATTCTTACTACACAAACATATTTTTTCAAAGCTCGTGCTAAATTAATCGCCGCTAATATTGCACTTTAGCCTTTTGTACCGTCTATCCATGACTAATTTGTATCAAATCAAGAGCAAAAAAATATTTATTTTTGTAAGAAAAAATTATATTTTATTTTTGTTTCTTCTTTACTGAACAACATTTTTTTATTTTGTTTTCATTTGAATTCCAAATGCAAATATTATATTAATATTATAAACTGAATCGTATATATTTTGTCTGCGCATATGTAATATATATATATATATATATATATATATATATATATATATATATATATATATTACTATTATTAAATATATTCTACATATTTAATTAACATGTACTATTATTTAGGACATAAATTTATATATTTGGTATATTAAAAATATATAGACAATATATAAAATATATTGATAAAATATTTACTTAATTAAATATGATATCATAATGTACTTGAAATATATTAGTAATATTTTATTTTTATAAGTTATAAACATTAAAAAAAAACGAAAAGAAAAAAATAGAAGTCCAGTATAGAGGGAGAATAGTTTTTTTCTTTACTTTTTATTCAAAAAGAGGTAAATTATACTTTTTGTTTATTTATTTGTAAACAATATATATTAATGTACAACAAATAATATTCAGTAGTTAATGATCATGTATTATAACATCTATAAAACTAAATAATATCTACATAACTGAACTCTGCATAACTGAACCCTGCATAACTAATCCCTGCTAACTCTAACCAGTAACCAAACGGCCCCTAACGGTTATGGTGACCACGCAAATGATGTGTTTTATTAATATTAATATGTAAAACCAACAATTTGTAATTAATCAGATATTCGTATAAGTAGTATCAATATAAATTATGAAAATATTTATGGATTATTTTTATGTATAAGATCGAATAAATATATATATGCACAGAATAATATTCATTCTATTCATTGTTTTAAAAAATATATAAATATATTGATAACTAATTTCTTCGATTATGTATTAATGTGTATAACTCTTATCGACTACCAAACAACCTTATATTTGGCCAAATTTTCAACGCATATCCGCCTATTTCTTTCATATTTGTACTATACTTCATTTGTTCTTAATTACTTGTCCACTTTTATTTTTTTAATTGTCCCTAATTGCTAAAGAATATAAAATACTAGTGACATCCCGTTGTAAATCCAAGAAAAAAATGATCAAAATAGTCTTTCATATATAGGAGTTGATTTATTTTAATCCTTTATATATATATCATCATATCCAAATAATCCTGAATGTATATAAAAAGTGTCCTAGCCCAAAAAACTAACAGAAAACTTTAAAAAAGACTGTTTAAAATTCACTGTGGGTTCGACACTTTTCTTCCTCCCTCTTTCTTCTGTCGTTTCTTTTCTCCATCTTCTTTTTACGTCATTATTAATTAAGGGAGCTTGTGAAAAGGGTCTTCTGTATAATGCAGAATTTGTGATGGAAATGTTGAGTGATAAACATTGAGGTGTTTGTAAGACGACGTCGATTTTAACACCCTGATTCATGGATTAATCATTTTATTGAGATGAGTGGCAGTCTTGAGAATTGAGATGATGGAGAGGATGAACAGATAAGGTTTATGACCTGTCATTACATTACTTACATATAATACTCAACCAATGGTTTCGACATTTTGATGCTGCAATTTGGAGACTGCAAATTGTATCATGAGTTTTTGGACTCTGACAATATAAATGTTAGTTATGTTGGTGATGAAGAAAATTAATAACTGAACGGATAATGGTAGAAAAAAAAAATTTACAAACCATTTTTTGAATATTGAAAAAACTTTGTTTCTGTTAGAGGAGTTTTGGCAGCTAATAGAAGAATAAAGAGGGAGGAAGAAAGGGTTCACCAAATTTGAGACCCACAATTAAGTTTAACACCTTTTTTTAACGGTTAAGGGTTAAATATACCTTTATATTATTGGAAATAGTTTAAATATGTCGTTCGTTATATTTTTGGGCTAAGTATACCCCTCCTGTTATACTTTAGGGCTAAACATAGCCCCACATCATATTTTGGTACTGATTTACCCTTATATGTAATTGAGGAACACATGAAAGACTAAGATTAAAAAAATCCATTCAATTTAAATAGACTCAATTATGATATCCGCCCCGCCCCACTCCAATTCAGTCTTCAACGCAATGAAAACCTAGTGCATGATTGAAGATCCCTCTTTGGTATAATGTTGTTAACACATCCTTCTTCCCCAGTTTGTCTCATTTATTAAGCTCTAAAATATCATTTCCTAATGATGAAAGAAACAAAATACTGCAAACCAAAAGCTTGGTTCACTTCATTAATAAGATAGCTGCCAACTAATGTGTTACTTACTGAATTCTTATATTAACTCGTTAATCAAATTTGCACTGAAAAGTGGTTTCTCTCTTGCCTATGGTAAGAAATATTAGGCATATTGACTGAAACGCAGAGGCATCCATCCACAAAATCTGAGAAATCAGCCATCTCATTCACTTCTGATTCACTTGACACTCCCAATAATCGATTAACCATCAAATTAATGGCTAGCTAAAAATTACTTCAATGCTTTGTAATTTCCCAGCAAATAAAGAAGTTTTCTTCAATGTTCTGTTATTCTATTTTGAAGATTGAATTGGTTGGTCAATATAATTAATTAGATTGGGTTACATTATTAGGTTGGGTGGCTTGGATCACAATTGAGTCTATTTAAAATTGAATGAGTTCTTTTAATCTTAATTGTTGTGTCCCTCGGTTAGATATAAAGGTAAATCAGCGCCAAAGTATGAAATGAAGGGCATTTTTAACCGAAAAATATAATAATAGGGGTATATTTAGCTCCAAAATATGTCAAAGGGTATATTTAAACTATTTGACCCTTTGCCCTTTTTTTAATTTCTCAGATAGTTTTTAGGGCTAAGGACCAAAATAATTTACTTTTTTATACTATTTACTATTTAAATAATGGTGATATATGTAAAAAGGACGAAAATAATTATCGAAGTGTAGTTACATGTAAGTACACCAATATATACTAATACCATCGAGAAAGTGTAACATAAAATATTATACAGGGTATTCCGTGTAATTTAACCCTAATATTTATTTGCTCATTCTCGCCGTTGCGATTGAGAGAAAAGGAGGAGACAGCAGCCGGAAAATTCCGCTGATTATATTCCGATCGGTTAAGGGTAAGTTAACCTGAGTTTCTGTTTTTCCATCAGCTAAACCATATGTTCAATTTGGTTTGCATATTAAGAATGCAGTTCCACTTTTAGATAAAATTGAAACCTTTAACCCTAGGAGAAATTGATTAAAATATTCGGTGATTTCTTCGGTCTACTCAAGTTTCCAAGTTATGGGGACGAAGCCATCCCAATCTCTACTGGCGTGTGGTAGGAGATACCTGGTGGAGCAATTGAGTAGCCCACGGGCTTAGCCAGATAGATACAACCCTTTTAACGAATTGTTGTTTAGTGATTAATTTAGGGGCAAATTCCTCTCCACCTTCTAGTATGCATATGTTTTTTTTTCTATTGGTAGTTGTTATGGATTACTTGTTATGAGACTCTCCCTCTATGCAATAGTTTCGGGTGTCAGTGAAATAAAATTTTCACAATGAATGGATCCTAAGTGGATAATTTTTTATGATTCTGGAGACTTAGCTAGTTGCAATGCCCAAAAAAGAATTGTACTGAATTCCCTTTTCTTGTTTGAGTACACTGGGAAAAAAATGCTTGGAGATCTCTGCTCTTACCATTTGTCTATTCATATGTGTGTTTATTGGAATACTTTTTGCTTGTTTTTTGTAGCCTTTGGTTTCCATAACTCTATTTACTGGAACAAAAGAGATCAAAAACAGAATGGGAGATGGACAACATTCTACTTCTCGTGTTCGGCTTCAACATGTAATTCTAGTTTCCCTTTCTCTCTGATTCTATTTTTTAGGCATAATTTCATTGAGAGTCTTGCTGTCTTTTTATGTGTAGGATCCCATGGAGTGTAAGATTGAAAAATTGCCCTGCGAGTTACTTGTGGCCATTCTTTCATATTTATCTGTAAAGGAAGCAGCAAAAACTTGTCTTGTCTCTCGTAATTGGAGATATTTATGGCAGTATACATCTGGCCATCTTGAGATTTATGATAGGGATAGAAGCACTACAGATCCAGATGTACAATACAAGTTTGTGAAGTTGGTGAATCAAGTTTTGAAATTGCACCAGGGTTCAACTTTAGATCAATTACGCATTGGTTTTTGCTTCAGGGGTAATAATTTCACATTTGATCACTGGGTTAAATTTGCCATTCAAAAGGAAGTAAAAGTATTTGAATTGGACTTAGCCACTGGCTGGCAACTTTTTGATGGATTTCGCTATTATTATTTTCCTGACATTAACACATTGTCTTCTGGAGACAAGTTTTCCAGATTTTGTAGTAATCTGAAATCACTTAGACTTGTCAATATGGGTGTGAAGGATGAGACCATTCGTTATTTTCTATCCAATTGTCCATGCCTGGAGCAGGTCTGCATTTCATTTTCCAAATGTTTACAGAGTTTGAGAGTTCCTGGTCCGTTTCCGAGTTTGAAGTCGTTGGAAATATCATGGTGTAACAATGTCAAGGGAATAGAAGTTGATGCTTCAAATCTAGAGTCTTTTACATACATTGGACCTGATATACTTGTGCCTTTTCAGAATGTTCCCCAGTTATCTGAGCTAACACTCGGAGATTGTTATTGTTATAATTTTATTTTCAAAGCTGACGAGCACTCAAGCTATTCCTCTAAGCTGAGGAAACTTAAGCTAATTTTGCCTCCTCAGGTCGTAATTCGTAAATCACCCCCTTTTTTTCATCTTGATATCCCTTGAAGTAGCATTTCAGTTTTGTGATATTGATGCAAATATTAAATATCTTGGTCCAGGCTGTGGGGAAAAGTACGATCACATCAACTTACCCTGATAACTTCCCTAGACTGGACAATCTAAGGAAGTTGGAGTTGGACATCAAGTTAGGAGCTGGTGAAAGCTTAGTCTTCTTCACTTTTTTTACCAAGGCATGTCCTTTGCTGTCTAGATTCACAGCCCGGGTAAATATATCATCTTTGCTCGCAATTCATATCATTTATATTCTACACGGCCGCTGGCAATGATGTCCTGAGCCCTTCTCTTTAAGGAGCTATATTAGTACTCCTTTAATACATGGAGTCTTCACTATATTATTTATGGCAGTTTTCCAGCAGCATAATACATGAATACACACTTCAATTTTGAGTTAGCACATTCAGACATCTTAACTCGTCTCTGTTGAACACTCCAACTTACAAAGTGATTATTTGGAAACCTCCAAAATTTATTTGTTACATTACCATCTGGTGTCTACGGGACACAATGGAGATGAGTTGGAGTGATGTAGTTATGGTTATCAGTTGAGACAAAGTTGAGATGTTCACTTTGTCAGCTGATGCTGAGTTTGAGTTTGAGTGTGTGTCCAGCATTATGCGTTGTTGAACTATTTGGTTTCTCACTCATTGTTTTTTCTTCTTTCTTTCTATTGAGGCAGATAGGATACAAGTTTGTCTCAAATGAGGTAATGTAACCTGTTACTGCTACTATTACAGAGGTTTAAGTCCTCATATTTGGTCCTAAATTGGAGGTTGTTTTGCAGACTATCGCTACTCAGTGTCATCATGAAAGTTCAGCTCGATTGTGTACTCGTTTCGTTCACAAACATCTCAAAGAGGTGAAGTTAATTGGTTTTACAGGAGGTAGAAGTGATTATAAACTTGCGTTGCATTTGCTTGAAATTGGAAGATGCTCTCTTAACAAAATCATCCTTCAGCCTACCTTTTACTACTACAAGGGTAAGAGTTTGGCATTATTCCATAAGCAGAGCAAGCGGCTTGAAAGGAAGTTGCCACCAGGGGTTAAACTCATTTTAATTCCATCATCATCTTGACTTACTTTTTTTTCTAGAATTTATTTAATTCTTGCTGTGAACTTGGGGTATATCTCTGTTTATTTACTATGCAATTCAGATAAAAGAACTTCCGTTTGTTGTAATTTATTGATGACTAAAGGATTTCAGGCTATTGTGCACTCTCATCAATATTGAATCATTATGAGTCATAATCTATGCTCAACAAAAAGATGATCTTACAACAAATAGCAGGGATGTTTTGTAAAAATCAACGTCTAACCCTTGGCAAAAATATAATGAAGGGTAAAAAATATTACTCCTAACTTCTATTAAAAATAAAGTTGTTTTGACAAACTAGTGCTCCATTAAATAATGTATCAAGCACACCAATACCAACAATTTGGGCATCAATTACGTTTTATCCTGAAAAAGGTTTTCAAATTACAATAATCTCTAAATTTTTCAGGACTCATGGATGTATTGTATATGAGTTGTGTATATCTGAAAAGAAAAAAGGGATGTTAAAGAGAGAAGGAAAAAAAGGGATTTTGTAATTAATTCAAATAGTAGAGAATTTTAGAAATTATGTTATCTTAAGTTGTATAATTACGTAATTTTCCTATCCATGTAATATAATTTATTGATTATATATAAAACTCACTTCTCTAAAATTTACTAGATTTCGCCCAGGCCCGTGCTGACATAGTTGATTTTAGTGTCGCCTTTTTCACCACAACAATACAACCTAATTAATTTAACTA
Source organism: Solanum lycopersicoides (assembly GCA_022817965.1). NCBI lineage: Eukaryota > Viridiplantae > Streptophyta > Magnoliopsida > Solanales > Solanaceae > Solanum > Solanum lycopersicoides. The sequence continues at coordinate 90,455,444 of CM040621.1, forward strand.
TATGGGTCGAACATGACATTATCATATACATGTACGTAAATAGAAGCTCATATACCTTTAAATAGTATTTATCATTTTGTTTCAAATAGACTACGTATCACAAATACATGATTGGATAAGTAATAATACTACAAATACATGGTTGAATAAGTGATGATAAGTGCATACGACTACTACATGGATATAAACATTATAGACAGAGACCAGTAAATGTCTTGTAGGTGATATCTTGCTATCTTGTTTGCATTTTCGAGTCCTGTATCATCAACAAAGTCATTTCATAAATAATCAGTATTAGTGAATTTTTGAAAGAACATATACATGGTTCTCAGCAAAAGAAAATAACATATAATTGTCACTAAAATTACCCTCATTTAACTCTAATATGTGCAAATATCAATTAAAAACTAATTCTTACTTCACCTCTTATTATAACTAATTGATAACATGAATGTTGGTCTAAATGAGATTTCACAGAAACACATGATTATTGAAATACATTTTTTTTTATATATAGCTAAATCTTATTCAAGCCATGGTCCCCCAAAATCTGAGGGATGACATTCATATTTGATACATGTGTGAGAGTTAACAGATGGATGACACAAGCATACTTGTTCAGTTTCTCCAACTGGTATTCATCAGCTTCCTATTTGTAGCAGTACTTCACAATGGTCTCTTCCTTGGAGAATGTCATAACATACCCAACAACACCAACTACCACCATTGAGGGTGTTTCAATTATACTCATAACATACCCAACAACACCAACTACCACCATTGAGGGTGTTTCAATTATACAAACCATATCAAATACTTTTCTTGTGGAGTTTTACAATTCAACAAATAAGATGTCAAAATCAATATTTAGCATCGATATAGTAGTATCTCCTCCCCTTAGAGTGAAAGGTAATAAGACAACGCTAGCAACCTTGTTGAGGAATTAACGACTTGCATCGCAGTGCATTGAAGATAGTTACTGTTACATTGTCTTTTGCATTTGTTTGTTAGATTAGTTACTTAACAGAATCAGTTATTTAGCCTAAATAGCATGAACTCATTAGTTGGTTAGTGGTGTTTATTTATACTAGTGTACAGAAGCAAACCATCAATGCAAAATATCTGAAATAACATCTAAATCTTCATTGCAATTCCTCTTATTTACTTCATCTCTTCAAACAGTTTTCTACAGATTTCAAGGTAGATTTCAATTCTTAACATGGTATCAGAGCATTAAGGAGTAAATCGAGGGTTTCCATCGCGGATTGACTGGAGATCGAGAGATTTCTCTTAGTTGTTTGTGTAATTGCTTGATTTTGCTTCTTTGTTTGTGTAATTGTTTGATTTTGCTCTAAATCCATTGTCACGATTGATGTTGATGGAGTTGCCATTGATACTCAAATTCGAGCTCCTGTATTCGATTCTCTTCGATCTAAGGATGCATTTGGAATTGACTATCATCACCCTCTGTTTTTGCACGCATCTGATGCTCCCAGTTTGATGTCTATTGGCATGCCTCTGCTCGGCATGGAGAATTACTCACTCTGGCGTGAAGCTATGCATCTCTCTCAACTTACTTGAAATAGTTCGGCTTTGTGGATGGATCTATTACACGTGATGCTTTTGATAAGGACTATGAGTTGCTTTGGGATCGTTGTAATGTTATAGTCAAATCGTGGATCATGCACAATGTCAGCCGTGATCTGATTAGTGGAGTACTGTTTCGATCAAGTGCGCATGAGATTTGGGACGATTTACGAGAAAATTTTGACAAGGTTACAACATCTCATATATTCTCATTACATAGGTCGATTTTTACATTGGGACAGAGAACTCTCTCAGAATCTGCATACTACTCCAAGCTGAAGGACCTATGGGATGAATATGACTCATTAATGCCTCCTCTGTGTTGTAATTGTGTTAAATCTAAAGACTATGCTGCACATCTTCAATACTAAAGGCTTTTGTAGTTTCTTATGGGACTTAATGATGGCTAGGAGCCAGATTTTGATGAAATCTCATATTCCCAATGTTAATCAAGCCTATGCTATTTGGTGCTGCAGGATGAAACTAATGGTGGAATGGATCCTACTGCCTTATTCACAACTAGAGGTTCAGGTTTTAAGCCTAAGAAATCTGGTTTGAAATGTGAATTTTGTCACGCAAACGGACATAACAAAACGCAGTGTTTCAAACTGATGAAGTGTACTCATTGTCAACTAGCTGGCCATTTGAAAGAGAAGTGTTATAGGTTGATAGCGTACCCTGCTGACTTCAAGTCCAAACGAAGAGAGACTACTGCTACCAGCAACATGGTGCATGCAGATGTGAATCCAACACCTGATGTGACACCCCATTCCTGTGACTACTGCTGTGTTCACCCCTGAACAATAAACTCAGATTTTAGGGATGTTAAACAAGAAAGTGGCTGGTTATCAGGCTAGTGCTCACATGGCAGGTACCTCTTTTCTTGCTTCTAATGCTAATCATAGTTGGATTGTTGACACAGGGGCCACTAATCATATGGTTGGAGATTCACATTTACTGATTGACCATTCTAAAGTAGGCAACACAGGAAAAGTGCAGCTGCCTAATGGAGAATCCAGTGAGATTACACATCCTTTAGCAGGAGGTGATGTTCTCAAAGAAGTGTTGTGTGTTCCCACTTTTAAATTCAACCTTCTCTCTATGTCTAAGGCTACAAAACTGAATTGTTGTGCTTCGTTTTATCCTGACTTGTGCACATTTCAGGACCTCTCCGATGGGAGGGTGAAGATGATTGGTAAAGAACATGGAGGACTCTACTGGTTGAGGGAACAACATAGCAATGCTCATTCACTTACAGGTCACTCTCTAATGGCAAAAGAAGTACCAGAGAAATCTATCTAGCTAAGACTTAGCATCTCACCCTACTAGGTAAAAGCTATCAATCACTTTGAATATTTTAGAATTGGTAAGAACTAAGAAGAAGACCACAATTTAGTTGTAAGCAAATTTTCCGAGTCTGGTAATTCAGAAGCTTTACCCAAATTGTCCTCCCTCTTATGTAAGACATCATTGTTCTTCCTGATTTTACCACATGAACATAGGTTCGTTTGAGATTTGTGTATTGCACAAAGCATATGCTTTTCTTTTCTCACATATATGCAATATTATCAACTTCTTCATTGCAATGACACTCAACTCCATAAAAGATTGAGTTTTTATAATTAATTAACAATCTGAAAATTTAAAAAAATGCCAACACTAAAAAAAAGATGTAAATATATGATAATATCAAATTATACTATACTAAATATCTCATATAATTATATAACTTTTTAAAAATATCATGTAATTATTATATCATGTAATTTGGACAATGTAAGCTTACATATTACATAAATATTCTATTATCCTTTCAAACAAACTTTACAATATAATACTATAAAAAGTTTATTGTTAATAAATTAATATTTATAATTATATTTTTCAATTAACCGCGTACGGATACATTTACTAATCACTCAAAAGGAGAGTTAAACAGAAAAGACAGGACTTAAAAGGACTCTACATACTAGTGCGGTTGTGGCCTTCACGAGTGCACGGGGTATTTTGTTTCAGAGTAGTTAATAGTAGAAGAGTTAATAGCATTCCCTTAATTATAAGCAAATTCTAATCAAGTAATTAAAATGCATATATTTTTATCTCTTTGTTTGTGAATATTCAAAAAATTATCAAAGTTATTAGATGTAATATAATTCTAAAAACAGTTAAATTTTACATATTTTTGTAAATATCATTTATCTGATATCCTTTTTAAATACCATAACAAAATGCTATTATAAAAACACACGTATAATGTAACATGAAAATTAGTTCCACTATTTTCTTTTTTTTTAGATTTTATTTTAACTTCAAAGTAAAATATTGTTACACAAGCAAAGTTGGGGTACCCTTCAATTATTGTAATTTCTAGTAGATGTATCAGTCATTGAAAAAAAGATGCATATCTACTGTCTATTGTTTAACAAATTATGCATATTTATCATTTGAGTAATATATGTTTACTTAATTCATAAAATTCCAAAAAAAATTCTTTAGCCTAAGGAATATCATAACGCTTTAAAAAGTCATGTCATCCGTTTTTTACTCCTTCGCAGAATTCAAATAAAAAATTCAATATCTCTACTACTCAATCGGGTTTAAGTCTAAATATAAGAAGGCTTGAATTTGTCTTGGTTGGTTACGTGAACGTTGATCTTATAGTTCTATCCTTCCATTTTTCCCAACATTGATGTGGAAAAAAAAGGGATAAATTTCTCCATTCTTTGCAACAATATTGAAGATATTATGAATCTTCCGGAGCATGATCGAGGACGATAATTTTATTTATTATATTCAGAATTAACATAGAAAATTAATCAATTTTATTTTTTCTTAGAGATATGTTTTACCTTTTTTGTCTTTGTACGTGCTTTGGCTACACAACCAAGAGGTATCAATTGTTGCCTTTTTTCTTTCTTTCCTTCTTTCTTTCTTTAAATGAATCAATTAAATCTTTTTGGATGGATTTTGCAGCGTCTCCAAAGGGCTATTGCTAAGCTAAAATGTGAAGCAGATCGAACTTATCAAGCACCAAGGTTTTTATTAACCTTTAATATATATACTATGAAATTTATGAATTTTTTAATAAATTAACTTCTAACATTTAATTGATAATTTTTCTTTTTAATTATATATGAAGTAGCCCATCAAGCTTTGATTCCCACATAGAGGAATTTCAACAAGAAATAATTAGATACATGACTCAAATAGAAGACTAAGAGGTAAATGTCTCATAAGTATAACTTTCTCCAAGTTATATAGGTTGATAGTGCAATATTTAAAAAATAAATCATGAATTTAAAACAAGTCCAAGCCCACAAAGTAAGTTATCAAGTTAATTAATCCTACTCTCTCAATTTAAGTGAAACACTCTCATTTTTATATTATAAAATAATTTAAGTTCATAACTCTCATTTTCCACTTGACAGATAATATAAAGCTTGTTTTGTATTACAATTTTTATAAGCCTTTTTGAACTCCATATTTATTTAGTTAAATAATAACACATAAATTTGAATGTGTGGAGAAAGCATTTGATAGATTGATCATCATGAATCTGTTCTTACTTTGCTTGATCATAAGCCATTTAATTTGGACTCACTTCTAATTTGGATGTAACGATCCACACAGCAAGTATTGGAGGAGCACAAAATACTACACAACCACAGGTCAGTTTAACTCATTGAAACTTTCTGATCTTGTTCAATCACAAATAATTTTCGACACGTTTGGGACCAAAGTGAACTTATATATGACTTTTGGGTTAAAATTTAGATGGAATTATGTCATGTGGCAACAACAACTGATTCAATTGCAAATAGCACATTGGGTTCGACACGTGTCCAAATTCTCAATTTCTTGATGCAAGTAAATAGTTATTTTTCAAAATGAAAATTTATTTTAAAGTGCATTTACAAAGTCAAAACAATTGAGGTGTATGGTAATGGTAAGAATAGTGTGGCACTTAAGTTGTCCTTTTGAGGACAAGTGTCTAGCCACTTGGCATATGGTGAGCTTCTCCTTGGCTGCCTATAAATTTCCTTCGTTAAATTGCAGCAAAAACTTAATCATTTTCCTTCTTGTTTCTCTTAGTCCCCTCTCTTTGGCTTTCTCCTTTTTAGTTAATTAGTTGTTTTGGATTTGTTATTTTATTTCCCATTAAGCACAAAAAGACATCAATTACCTTTAGGAGCAAAAAATAAAGACCACCAAAGAGTGTGGTGAACGGATAGGATCGATCTTCCATCTTTAAATCAGAGTTTTGAGTTCGTGCACGAATCTGAATGAGTGACGAATTCTCATCTTTTTTTTTTGTTGAAGTTAATAAATAAAGGATTTGGTTATGTGCAGAAATGAACATAACCAAATCCTTTATTTATTAACTTTAAAAAAAAAAAAAAGGATTTGGACTCAAATCAATTTCACAGTGTGAATGTCCCTGCTGTAACAGATCATTTGAGTCCAAATAGTCGATTTGATCCAAATAATCCGCCTCGTCCATCATCGTTCGATGGTATAATTGATGTCAATAACTCTCCGTGGCCACCGTTATATCCAACAGGTAATCAATATCTTTTACTCTATAAATACTTCTCTAAATAGGATTTACTAATAACTGCAAATAACAAGGGATAATCCACTTCTTTGAGCTCAACTCACTCCAGCGAACCAAGATCACATATAAGAGGATCATATCATTGTTGTGTTATACTTAGAATCCCTTTTGATACCTTATAATATTTTAAAATACTAGATAATTAGAGAGTTTCGGTGAACACCCTCCTAGATAGGCCCTGCATCAGCCTGATGAACATTGTAGCAGTCCTCTTTTTACTCTTAATTTGAAAAATAACAGCAGCGATTGAATGATTAGAGAAATTCAAAGCAAAGCCTTATTTGCACGATAACCGCATATTGCTACATGACAATGAAAAAAAGAGCACACAGTAGTACAAAATTGTAAAGAGGAGTAAGTAACAAAAAGAGGTACTTACGTAGAGACAAGAACACCAGAACTCAAATTTCCAACAAATTGAAAACAGAGATATAGCAAAGCCATTGAAAAACAGAGCTACAACAAAGCTTAAAGATGGCAAACAACTCTAATAACAAAACTAGCTATCAATGAGTATTATTAGTGGTTTATACATGTGAAACTCTGCACGAGAATGAGTATTATTAGTGGTTGTATACCTGTGGAACTCTACAAGAGATTATGCCTTCTGGATGGCAAGCAACTGAATTCAGAAACACTAGTGACAGCCGGTAATAACAAAACTATGTAGCCAGATAGAACTACAATGATTCAGCCATCAGTTTTCACTCTTTTAGACGTAGATTTGTCTGTAGAATCTTCAGTTCTCTTTCTTTTAGATGTCGACTGGTCTGTTCCCGTAGAACTCTCATCTCCCATAAGGTCAGCAATTTCTTTCAGAACATCTGCATCTCCAACCGCTTCTTGGTTTGGCAACAGTCTGTAGGAGTCTATATGATTCAGCCAACTCAGTTGGATCTAGAAACTCAGTCATAGGCAAGTCTTTAAGTGCCTCAGAAGTCAAGTTTAGGTCAATTTCTATAAGAATCGCCCCTGCTGCGATGATAGATGGCTTCATTTCAATAAATGAAACATCTGAATATAAATATTAGTTCATTAGTTAATGTATAATAACTGTAATACAAAAAAAAAAAAAAAAAGTGTAAATGCTTGTTCAAACAGTTTACCTCTAGCTGACAGGAAGATTCTATTTTCTGCAGAAGTAGCAATTACTTCTTTTCTCACCTCATCTATTCCAAAATGGTTGGCGTATTTTGTAAGGATATATGGCAAGAAGAAAAAGGGGGTTGCCCTTACCCATCTTCCAATATCAAATCCTATTTTAACCAAGAGTGATATCGCTGCTAAAGCAATTTTTTCCCTCAACTCGGGGTATTTGAAATGCAATTGGTACTTCTTCAATTGTTCTTCTTTTTCGTTCAGTTTCTCACCGCAACCTGCCGTTTTATTTAGATAGAGTTAGTTTTGGGTACCCAGATTCACTTGACTGCTTGTTTATTATAAAAAGGGTGAATAAGATTCCTTTTAGTCCATCTAGGAAGAGCTTTGGGTGTAGGAGCAGTTTTAAGGCAATTTTTCCTTTGCACCTTTTTTACAAACATGAAATTTTTCTTATGTGCAGTTTGTTTTCTATCACAAGTAGAATTTTTTGTGTCCTGTCAGATCACAGTGAAAGCAGAGACAATCTATGTTAGAATTTTTTGTTTCAGAAAATCTTATTTCATATCTTGTGTTGGATTGACTCTTTATGGATACTATCGAAGAGTATGGAGGACCTGGTCCATCTCATACTGTTCTCTACTTCCAACTTAGTCAGGTCAAGTTTTCTTTACATATATTCATTCTTTAGAGTGACAACCTTCAGTTCTTTTTCTAAATTTTTTTAGTTTCTTTTGCAGATAACAATTTTGTAGTTTCTTTTCATGACTAGTTGATTGATATGAATTTATAATAGTGTGCAGCAATGATTCTAGTTCCTTTTTTTGTGTATAGTTCAAGATTTTCTTTAGTGTGAGAGAGGCTAACATGGTTCTATTTATCTTGTTTTTTTTTTTAGTGTGAGAGAGGCTAACATGGTCCTATTTATCTTGTTCTTCATCATCAGAGTCTGATCCCGCCATTAGTGCGTAGAGAGCATCTTGTGCTTGGCAGTTGCTTTCATATTTGGGGTTTCAGTCCTAACTAATTAGCGCAAGAAAGTCATATTTACCTTCTTGCTCTACTACAAGAAGAGATTGGTTCTCTTTCTCACCCTCAGATTCATCTTCAGACATGCCTCCCATTACAACGGTGCTTTCTTCATGGATAGATCTGCCTCTTGGTTGGTCATTCTTCTATTATTTGGAACACATCTATCACCCTTTTCCTCTATTGTTTTGTCTAGATTGTTTTTCTTATATTCCAAGGCCCAAAGTGGACAGAATTTGATGAAGTGATCAGGACTTTCACACTTGTGACATAGTGATTCCCTAGAGTTATCAGTATTTCTTTGGGGACTCCTCTTTTGAGATGTTTGTCCCCTTTTTAGCAATCTAGTGAACCTCTTGGTCACAAGAGCAATGTTTTTATCTTCAAAATCTTCAGGTGGTTTGATTCTTTTATTTTCTTTTACTGCTTATCTCTTTCTCTTGGTTCTTCTTCAGTTCATATGTTATTATATATCCTATAAGTTCATCCAATGCTAATTTGTCAAGATCATGTGCTTCAGTAATTGCTTCAACTTTACTTTCCCATGACTCAGGTAAAACACTCAAGAGTTTTCTTACAGCTTTTTCGTTGGGAATTACTTCACCAAGAGAGTAATCTCATTGATAATTGTTGTAAACCTGGTGTGCATATCTTGAATAGTTTCTCCATCCATCATTCTGAATAATTCATATTGTCTGTTTAAGTTGTCAATTTTAGATTTTTTGACCTGAGTAGTTCCTTCATGTGCAGTTTGCAGAGTTCCCCAGATTGCTTTAGCATCTTGACATGAGGAGATTCTATTGTACTCGTGTGGTCTTATACCACATATCAAGATTTTCTTAGCTTTGGCATTATTTTGTATGGCAAATTTATCATCAACATTCCATTCCTTTTTATCCTTAGGTATGATTGTTTCTCCATCAGGCTCCTTTTTCATAGAAATGGTAGGACCATCTAAGACTACGTTCCAGAGATCGAGATTTTCTCCTATCAGCTGATCCATTATGCGATTCTTCCACCATCCATAATATTTTTCATTGAACAATGGTGGTCGTGTTTGAGAAGCTTTTTCTCGGGGGTAGGTGGTGCTGCCATTTTCTTTTTCAAGATGTTAATCTTTTAACGAAAAGATCTGGCTCTGATACCACTGGAAGCAACCTTACCCCTATATCAAGAACTAGCTTCTTGATTATTTTCCAAAAAAATAAGTTAAATAAAACAATATACTTTAACTAAAACCTTCATATATATATCTCAAGGAAGGAAAAACTCAACTCTGTTTTATTAACTTTTTTTTTCTCAATTACAATTTTCGATTAACTAAAATCGAATTCTTCAAATTCACAAGAAGCCAAACCCACTTCTTGCAAACCTACTCACAAATACACTCTCTCTCTCCACAAGAAGTCAAACCCACTTCTTGCAAACTCACTCACAAATTCTCTCTCTCTCCACAAGAAGCCAAATTCACTTCTTGTTTACAATCACTCAGAAACTCACAAAACTCACAAACAATCTTTGGTGCCTCTCTCTTCTTCTCGCCTTTCTTCACTTTTTCCTCTATTGCAAAGACAATTTTCTTTGGCTTGCTATCTTTATGATCAAGAATTGCCGCCTCTCTACAAAGTTGATAACAAACCTGTTTTTTATATACTTTTTTGATATGGAAAAAGGTCTGTTTATTTATTGAGATATACGTATAAAGTTAATAACCTTTTAAGAAAAGGTTTTGTCTTCTTTATTTATTTCCATAAATACACCTCTTTTAATTTTCTTCTTTCCATAAATAAATTTGCGCCTCTTTTATTCTCCTTCTTTCCATAAATAAATTTGCGCCTCTTTTATTCTGTACTTCTGTTTTCATTTATAGATTAATGAATCTGGTTCATGAGAGTCATGAACTTTCCTTCTTTATAAGTAGATGAACCTGGTTCATGATGATCATGATTTGTCATCATCAAAAGTAATTAAACCAACTTCTATTGGATTCATCACAATATTTATAAATTACAATAGTTCATCTTCCTTAAGAGTTGAACCTTTTTCAATCCCGACCAATTTCCTTACGAATTGAATCTTTTTCAATCCCGATTAATTTCTTTATGAGCTGAATCTTTTTCAATCCCGACCAATTAATCTACTCTAAACAGTTTCAAATTTTAGATATAAGCTCTTCTCAATATTTCGATTCTTTTGATATAGTATTTACTCAAGACGACTCACCTTTGCCGCAAGTCAAATTTTTAAAAAATTGAGTTTCAAAGCCTTCAATGACAAATTTCAAAGGACATCCGAAACCTTTTCTAAACAGTTTCAAATTTTAGACATGAATTCCTCTTAATATTTTAGAATATGAGCTTCAACCTCTTCAATTGGAAATTGTTCCGTTTTTCTTTCACACGTGCTCTTTCTTTCTTCTTCGTAGGGTCGTTTTTAAACAAGATGGAAGAGAAAAATGCATGTGCTTGAAACAAAAGTGGGCGAAATGAAAAATTTGTGTAATAAAGTAATGAATGTTATCAAAAAGGATAGTATATATATATATATATATAATATACTTTGTGGAAAGTCATAAAAATATACGGACTATACATAGCTTACTTATATATAAGTTATACATTGATTATACATTATGATACACTCAAAAAATTGAATATAACTGAACTATATATAGAGTATATATTAACTATACATAAAATATACACTGACTATACGATTATGCCCAACTCAAAATCACCTCTAAATAATTCCAAATTTTATATATAAATTTCTTTCATTATTTCGAGTGTTTTGATATATAATTTGCTTAAAACGATTCTGAATAACGAGGATGACAAAGTAGAAGAACGGCGCAGATGAGTTCCTTTTAACTAGCGCATGTTCAGTTGGACATCACATTTGGATAAAAAATGTGAAAGCGGGTGTTTTTACTAATTTTATGTTTTAGTATGAATTCAATATTTAGTAAGATCTATCTATAAACATCATCAATAAATAGAACTATTCTAATAAAATAGGCATATCAAATTATCAATTATTATTTTATTTTAGAACTTTCAAAATTTAAATTAAACAAATAAAAAATAAACAAACTGAACAAAATTTAACTGATTCCACCAAAAAATTCCCTTTTTCATGTTATGGGAACATACATAGATGTGACAAATTATTCGAGCCTTGACCAAAGGTAGCTACTAGCTACAAAATTTTAGTGAATATAGAGTGCTACTTTTTTCAAATATTTATTGGTAGCAAATACCTATCTAGTATAAAGATGATTTTCAAAAAGTCTTCAATAGTAAATGTAAATAATTCTAGTCTAAAGCATAAATGTATCTATGACAATTAAAATAAAGCAGATGAATTTTATTTTCTTGGATCTAACTGAACCTCAACACATATGCATGCGTGTACACAATTGGATATTTCTAGACTATTATTTAGATTACGTCGTTTCATCGTTTTAAATGCAAATTTTAATCTAGTAAGTTAATAGGGATTGAGTTTAATAAGTGGGCTCAAAAATGATTATACAGTGCAAACAATCAATTTTAGTGTCCTATGTGGTGATTAGTGTGGGGTTTTAGGCCGATTGAATTAAATGTGAAAATTTCGATTTGGACTTTGGTTTATGGATAGGAGAAATTATAATTCAAAGAAGTTAGGATTGAATTGAATTTTCTAAATTCGAGCATTAATCGATTACAATATTTCAAAATTTTGTTCCTTTACAGTAAATTATAGCAATTAAGAACTTGATATTCACCTAATAATTTGCTTCTTAAAATATATAACTATTAACATTGCGCACATAACGTGTAATTTCATATTGTACTTAATGTTGTAATGAATAGTTGTATGGTACAAATCTATTAGACCTTAAAACTTGAACTTGTTACTATTTGACACATAATATGAATATGCAGGATTGAATATAAGATATAAAAATTTCGAGTTTTCAAAAATCCATAGTACAGACTCTAAAGTCGATAAATATTTAAAAATAAAATTTGAATCCGTAATCCAAACTAAATATCTGAATTTCGATTTGAATTTTAAGTTAGGGTAGTGATGATACGTCCCAAAACAATATTGTGAATAAATTAAAACCTTGATCTACGTGCAGATTTCTATTTTTTTTATTAACAAGAAAGTCATTGTCATTTAAAAATTAATAAAATGTCAAATGTTTGGAGTGAGAAGTTGTAATTAGTACAAATAATTGTTTTTGCTACTATATTTTTAAATTAAAGGGAACATCATAGTGTTTAATTGCTTTTTTGATTTGATAATAACTATAAAAAGAAGAAAGGAAAAGTAAAAGAAATAAATAATAATTAGGTTCTGTCCCTAATCTTTAAGGTTTTTGTAGTTGCTTTTGAAGACCACTTTACTAATTTTGGGTTATAAGCCAAACTGAAAGTCCAAATGAAATGATTGGAATTAAGCACTAATTACAAAACTAAATTGCCATTTAAAAAAAAAAAAAAAAGACAGATTAAAGTTAAATTAATCATCAGTATAACGACATTAGAATCTGCTCTTACGTGAGTAGATCATATGTTGTTGGATGCTTTAATTCATGAGAAACTTTTCTCATGCAGAGTATCGTATTTATGTATTTAAAAATTCTAGAAATAAATATTCTCTAAATAAAGACGATATTAAATATTTGACACACACATAATTTTTAGGTGTTTATTTTTTCATTACATTATTTACATACAAGATACATTTCACATATCATTTTCATACAGTTGATCTGTACATATAGTTTGAAAACACATACATCGGATTCACTTGGCCACACATACGGTTGGTCTGCACATAGTTTATAAACACATATATCGAATCTAGTTGGTCACACATACAGTTGATGTCCTTACATGTACACGAAAACACACATACATCAAACTTCTACTTTGAAAACATATATACATAAACATCATATAGTTAAAATCAAATACTGTTTTAACTTGATTTTAATTGGGAATAAATTTTGAAATATTTGTTTTATAGGTGCTTTTGGAAATGACCAAATAAAATATTCTAGCTTGTTTTACTTATGTTGCTTGTTGTATAATATCGGTATTGTTTGTAAAAGTCAATTATATGCCAAAGCAAAGTACTAATTAAGGAAGCTAAATGAAATTTAATTAGTCATTTAGCATTAAAGAATTGTGCTATTTGTTGAGGTGGAGGACTATTAATAAAATTAAGATATCCTAAGTCATTATAAACGGCTAGCTACTTGAATATTAAGATATGGACTTAAAGAATTTCTAATTAATTTGGTGACAACTAGATAAATAAAGTATTAATGAATAATGAACACAATAGTGAGTATTTGGCCAGTTAAATAAATGAGCTACTTTCACATATAGAAAACATAAAATTCATATTTGTATGCTATAGCTAAGTTTGCATAATGACACTTTATAGCAAACATATAAATGTATAATTTGCTATACATATACAATTGAAGCGAATTGTATCACACGAAGTGTATAAAACGAGAAAGAGAAAGAGACTTAGGCAGAGAATTGTATAAAACGAAGTGCATAAAACGAATTGTATAATTATAAGTGTATAGAACGATTATATACAATTTGAATTTGTATAATATAAGAAAGGGAGAAAGGCAAAAGAGACTTGGGCAGAGAATATACAATTGAATCGAATTGTATAAAACGAGAAAGAGAGAAATTATATACAATTTGAATTTGTATAAAACGAGAAAGAGAGAAAGGCAAAAGAGGCAGGGGATTATTTTTATTGTATAATTATAAGTGTATAGGACGAAAATATATGTAATTGCATGTGTATATACAATTTTCTCTCGCTTTATACAAACAGTGAAGCAATTTATACATTTCGTTTCTGTTTGTATAAGCGAGAGAGGCAAGGGTGTGAGCGAGATTAGGGAGAGTGGCGAGCGAGATCTGGGAGAGGGGAGAGCGGAACAAAAATATATGTATTGATACAATTTCCTCTCGTTTTATACAAATAGAAACAGATTTTATACACTTGTGTTTGTATAAAATTGAGAGGAAGCGAGCGAGAGATGGAGCGAGAGAGGAGAGAGGAGAGTGGCGAGCGAGAGTTTGAGGGAGAGAGGTGACTAGCAAAAAGTTTGCTATGGAACACAATTAAATCAAAGGATGATTATAGCAATTAATTTAATTTATTAGTTTGCCATTTATATATAATTTTCCCTTAAATAAACTCAATTACGTATCACGATCAACTTGAACTTTTGGGCTAATACTAATTTATTAAGTATATTATTTTAGACCAAGAGAATAAATTCATATCATTTAAGAAATCAATAACTCCAAAAAGAAAAAATTACAAATCCCACCAAAGATGTATATCACATTAGATAAACACTTATTAAATATTTCTCCTTTGAAAAAAAAAATTAACTATGAATTTTCAAACTAACACAGTAACAGTTTGTCAAATTTCTAGATTTTGATTTAAATTTTTGTGATATATATTTCAGCATATTTAGCACGTAATTAACTAAATGGTCACTTATTGATATATTTGATTGCTTTTAGTACCATAGTGCCTACAAATATGAAGTAAGAATTAATACAAGCTTAATATAATTCATATGTAATTAAATGGTGAAATGATTAATAGTTCAGAAAGTCTAGAATTATTTATAAGCAAATGAATAAAAAAAAATATTTCAAATAATTTAAAATTGAATATACTTAGTTAGAAATCACAATTTTTTTATCACTAGTTAAATGAACCACAAAAACTATTAACCCATTTCTAGTAGTGATTAAACTTGTGATATAGTACTTCAAAGTTTATTCTTCCTTATTTTATATAAAATAAAATAATATAACATCTTATATAATCATGATTCATAACTTGAGATGTTTAAAAGTAAATATACAATTTACTCTTCTTATAATTGTGTCCAAATCTACAAGGAAACAAAAACCAAGAAAAGAATAAAAATCATGATATATTAAAGGACAATGAAGTTATATAATTTTATTTTATTTTATTTTCAATTCGATACTTGAAACTATTTTGAATTCACACCACATAAAACTTCATTTAGGGAAAAACGAATCTTTTTTTATATTCAAAATTTTTGGTTAAAAAAATGTCAAATTATCTGCACCGCATCCTTTTATGGAATATTATAATTATGTACGAAAGAATTGTTTGGCAGGAATGTTGTCATTTGCTTTTCTTGTTCAAATTGTTCAAGTTTTAGCCAAATAAAATTACCAATTTAGTCAATATTTAATTTCATTTGGTTTAAACTTAAAATGGAAGTAGTATTTAACTTTTATCAACCATTATTTATAATTTAATTATATGATGGAATAACTTGTTCTAGAGCCTATTATATCCTCCTCAATCAATTACCTGTTGTAATACTCCAACTATTTGGCAGCAAGAATTTATAATAATATTAAAATAATAATAATTAAGAAAATTGAAAAAAAATAATCTCACGAACAACATTTTATACGCAATTTATTAGAATTAAAAAAAAAAAGGTAACTTGGCAATAATAATAATAAGTAGAAGTTACACGAAAGAGAAAATCTTAATTTTGGTAAAGTATTACTCCATTTCAAAGAAAACATTGTTTAACTTATAAAGGTACAAATTAACAAATACTATAATTATTATATACTTTTTATAATCATTGTATTTTAGACAATTTTTATGTAAATTTTAACTAATTTCACGTAGTATTTACTATATTCCAAAAATATAAACATATGATATTTCTATCCACTAAAATTTAATCAGACAAAAAAAACACCTACTATTTTGTCTATATGTACTCTAAAATTTGAACTAGACAAAAATATAATTGTTTAGCATCAATTTTTTTTAAAAAATAAATAAAAAGAAATAGGCTAATTTGATATATTGGGGGAAAAGTCGCATCTTATGTTTGACTACTAAAAAAGATTTTCCAAAAAAATAATAAAAACTCATCATTTGAAGAAAATGACTTTAATTATTTATAAACAATAAGATTCTTCTTAGCAAATCCAAATCACTTACTCGAATTAATATTTAAATTTCTATTATTATTTAATGGATATGTAAAATATGTTATCTTATAAATAGATTTGAACGCAAGTTCACTTGACAATTTTTTATAAATGAATTGAAATAATTAAATCTCTGTAAATTTAATTAACGTTTTAGTATGTAAATTTATGTTAGTTCTTAATGAATATTATTATTCATTTACCAATAAAAACAAGAAAAATATTTTCTTACTTATAAAAAACATACAAGTAAATCTAAAAAATAAGATTTGAAGATGACACATCAAAAATGGGAGAAGAGATAAGATTGGTAAACGAAAACACATGAAGAAACGTGTTACGATGGCCCATATATACACTTTTTCCCGTCTTGATATAAATTAAACACCAAACAAAGATGCTCATGTTTTTGGGACCCACCTAAAAACAATTCAGTGGGACCCAATATATTAAAAAAATATATATATATATATATATCGTTATATAAATCGCGAAATAAGATGAGATATATTAAAATTTAAAATTATATATAATTTATTTTATTATGATAAGGGAAATTCGTAGCCGATATCCTTTGGGTGTGCACAGGGTAAAATTAATTTACTTAAAAGTATAATTAATTTCAAAAATAGATTTAACTTTAAATTTGATATTACTTTATTTATCTAAAGACGTGGAATAATTTAGTCCCATAATTATAATCTTAAGGTCAATACTATGAGATAACAATTATAATCGAGTATTTGATAGTGAGATAATTAAAATATTAAAAAATTATAAATAAAAAAGATATTTTATTAATTTTCTCTTCAACTCCTTTTTAATATAATTATATTATGTTTGCTTGGATAAATAATTTTGTACTTTCAAACAAACATAATATTAGTTTAATTTCAACCTTAATCCTAAATACCTTATGGGTATTATTTTATCGCACCTTTATACTTCCTCAGTTTCATAATAATTAAATTTTTAGTTTAAGATATATATTTATATATTTTTCTATATTTGTCTTTTCTAATGAAGTTTTATATTATCTAGGATATATATTACACTATCTATGAAATTATATTTATAATTCTATGAAAAATAGTAATGAAAAATATTTGCTCAAATTAAATTTTAAATGTTTATCTTAATATGTGTATATTTCCTTACAAATTTGCTTAATATAAAATCGAAATTATATTTTTCCATTACTATGATCTTCAAAATATAATCTTGAGATATCTTTATCCGCAAGACAACCAAGCCCACGTATATTTATTATTGGAAGATGAAAACCGAATATACTTTACTCTAAGCTGCAAATATCCGTTTATGATTGATAAAATTCCACCGATAATTATAGCATGGAAATGTCCTAAGCATAGTTAAATTCCACATCATTAATTCTTTCCTTTATTTTTCTAACATTCTTATCCTTTTCAAATCCATTTCATAGTTGAACTCTTATTCTTATTAATATCAAAAATCTTTTGATCTTCATCTTTACTGTATACAAATAGGCAAGAAAATCATTTGGGAAAGTTAAAAAATGAATCTTTTTCAAGAATTCTTTGTTACTGCTATGTTAGCACTTGTATTTTCTTGTATAATTGTTAAATTTGTTTCTGCTGCAGTGTCAAAAGATCAAAGGGTTGATAAAGAGAAAATTGTTGTGGAGGAAGTCAAGATTTCAAAAGGGTTGGTTGTTAGGAGTAGGAAAAGTAAGAAAAGAGTCAAATTTGTTGAAGAAGGAGTTGTTGGTAATGTTGATCGTGTAGAAAGAGAAATACCTAATAAAGATGGGGTTGAAGGGTTTGTTGAGAAAAAAATTGAGGGTGGTTTGAGGAAAGGTGAAGACTTTAAGGGGGAGAAGGGTTTTGAGAATCTTGATTTGGTTGAGCATTGTGGTGGTGAAAGGGAGGTGGAAATTGAGGGTGTTTTGAAAAAAGGTGATGACTTTAAGGGAGAGAAGGTTTGTGAGAGTGTTGAGTTGATTGAGCAATTTGGTGGTGAAAGAGAGGTGAGTGATGATCCAGAAGTTTGTGGAAAAAATGGGTTGGTGGAGGAAAAGGATGAAGTTAAGAAAATTGAGGGTGTTTTAGAGAAAGATGATGACTTTACGGTCGAAAAGGTTTGTGAAAATCTTGATTTGAATAAGCACTGTGGTGGTGAAAGTGATGATCATGATGATGCAGATGTGTGTAGCAAAATTGAGTTGATGGAGGAAAAGGATGAGGTTAAGAAGATTGATGAGTTGCTTGTTGTGAAGGAGAAAGATACCGCGAATGCTGTGGTTGTTGATGAAGTAAAAGTAGGTGAAAATGAGGTGGTTGAGGTAGGAGGAGGGTTGAGTAAAAGGGATGATGAGAAGACGGATAAGATGGCGATGGATGAAGATATTGATGATGATTGGGAGGGAATTGAGAGAAGTGAATTGGAGGAGGAATTTGCTAAAGCTGTTAACTTTGTGGATGAGGGAAATGGAAAGAATAGAGGTATGGAGAATTTGGGGAGTGAATTGATGATGCAATTGTATGGACTCCAGAAAATTGCAATGGAAGGACCTTGTTACGAACCTCAACCAATGGCATTGAAAGTCTATGCCCGCGCCAAATGGTATAACCTCTTACTCCAAAAAATACGAGCTTTAGCATATTGTTTTGTACTCTATTTCAATTGCATTAATTTTTTCAAATGTTCTTTGATTTGTTTGAACCAAACAAAGTAATTTCTGTAGCGAATGCTTGCGTTTATCTAGTTAGTTGGATATTTGTGATTATTGGATTAGTACTAGTTAGTTGGATATTTGTGATTATTGGATTAGTAGAACCTTTTGTAGGAGAGGACACGATCAATATATACTAAAGAAAATTAGAAGGAACACTGCTGAAAATGGGGAAGATAAATCACCATCTCACATATAGTTTGATCGACTTTGAGTCTAATCATTCACGATTGAATTCCTTGACGTTGTTGAATGATCTGACCTAAAGTAGCTTTCCCCTCGCATAGTAGGAGTAGCATTTATTCTTTACTTTTTTTCATCAAATCTACCGTATCCTGGTTTTACCAGAGAATAGTTTGACCAGAAACTAGAATAGATATCTATAGCCTGAATTTCGTAGTGAAATTGAGTGGACGGAGGCAGGAAACTAAACATGATACTTAGTACATTATATCATAAGAAACTTGTGTTAGAATTTAGAAAAAGATACCTAGCATAAATTCAATAAGCAGTAAAGGACAGACCCTCAAACTACTTTCGGGTGTAGTTTGATTGCTAGTTATACAACAGGAATGAAAGCTGCTTTCTGTAAGTGATGGAGGACAATAATTCCATTGTGCAAGGAATGCGTGGCAGAAAATGGGAAGCATGAATCAGGAGGTGGCTATGGAGCAGTATATTAAGCTTTTGTCAGACCATGTCCCCAATTGGACACATCATAGTAAGGTTGTAAATATTTTCCTAAACCTTTTTTTGGATAGATTACTTGAAGATTTTCTTGAAACGTTACTCCAAATGGCTTACCGTGTAGGATGATTGCGAAGTAGGGTCTTCAGAAACTAAAATGCCTGGAGATCCAGATCCGATTCCTGATTCTTCTAATGATACAGGCAAAGATGAAAGGTACTTCTGTTTCACTTTCCTCATTATGTCATCTGAAAGTTCCCACTGTATCGTTTTTTTCGACTCTTGATTATTTTTGCTCATCTGCCTTTCTCACTAGCATTTGCATGTATATACAGGACACAGGAAACGAACCATGCTGCAGAAGAAGATGAAGGTGAAAAGGTGATTCATACAATTTTCTAACTTTTAATTCTGTAGTGATGTTCACTTGTTTGGAGAATCCAAAGGATTTATGTTCCATGTTGTTGAAACTTGGCCCTAAAACCTGCTGTTGGTTGAATTTCAACTTCAAAACTAGTGAAAATATTCAACGTCGCATTGAACTTTTTATTAATCCTCTTGTTGCCAAAAAAATCAAAGAAAAATCATTTTCTTAATAAACATTTGCTGTTGTTAAACGATGCAACTGTTTACTTCTAGGATAAGAACATAATGATCTAATTAATATAAACATTTGCTGTTGTTAATGCTAGATTCTGTGAGGTTTTGTCCCTTAGGTGATTCTGTTTTTTTCAAATGTGTAGCGGACATTTATTTTTCGGTCTTCACTCAGACATCCTTTTAGGAGAATCCTAGTCTAATTTTTTGAGAATTGTCCTTTTGTTTATGAGGAATTTTGATAAGACATACTTTATATAATATCTGTGCTTTAATTGCATCTCAAAGAATATCATTCAAGAACATAATCACTACTTGAGACTCTGTCATGTTAAACTCATGAAGATAAGTCACATCAGTGTAGTTGGCTTCTTGAGACAGAACTACTAATCTTACAATTTGTATCACTCTGCCTAGTTATAGGCAGTACTTAAGCCAGTTTACAGTAGACCGGTGCTACATCTTATGATCTCTGTTTCCTTTCCTCGAGTAGTTATTTACATTTGACTGTTTACCATTTTCATCTATAGCCTGATAACTGAAGCTTTCTGGAATCTATGACAGCTTAAAAGAGTTGCTTCATTTCTCATTCTAATTCAGGCCTGATAAGTGGAGTTGTTTGAACATTAAATAATTTTATAATTGGCTCCTTTTACTCTATAGCGGTTTTATCTTTTGAATTCTTGTTAAATATAGGAACCAAGGATGTAAACTATTTATCTGTACTATGACATTACAAATTCATCCATTTATATCTCTTGTATTGATGATAACTGACTCACAAGCACCCGAGAGAAAACATAAGATCCTGCTTTTGCTTCTGTATAAGGTTCAGGAAGTAAGATGCTTGAGTTTATGATCTCAAAATCCCTTCCGTTTTCTCTGGAAGAATGCTTCTGCGACACTCATCTTTTATACCACTTTATCAATTTTATGCAGGTTTTTGATAATGATAATCGTAGTGTTAGCTATTCAATGTACAAATTAAACCCAACTTTAGAGTTAGTAATGGCGCTGGGCCCTTAATATTTTTGGTGTTCAAGAACCAATTCTTCCATCGAAATCAGTGTAAAGGAGAATCGGTTCTTGATTCTACAAAGCCAATTACTGTCCACTATGATCCTAAAGACTATGTAGGTGTTAAGGACGAGAACTTATTTTGGTAATTTAGGTCCAGCAAGAATTCAGTTTCTGTATGAAACAGACATATATGCTTTGCAAGATAATGGCCATATAAAGACTAGGGGTCAAACTTGAGCCGAAGTAGAAGATATAGGATCTTCCCAGATTGTTCAAGTTTAATATGAAGGCGATGAACATGAGGGTGTGGTTAATAGAAGCGATAGATGTCTTGGCTAATGATTGGGCAACATTAAGATGCGAACACTCTCAAAGTTTAAGGGTGACTTGGAAATTTGATTGAGAAGTGTCTTGGGGCCTCTGATGCAAGTTTAACTTTACTCAAAATGACCTGTTCTTCTCACAACTTACTTATACGTGAGCTAATCTACTTAGGCTTTTATGATTGTTCATTTAGTAGGTATCTGAATGCTTTTAAATTTTCCCTCTTAGAGGTCAGATATGGAATATGTTTATAGTTCTTTAGTAATTCTTATATTGATGTTATGTTTGATGAAGTCGATAGGTAATTGCAGCACAGTAAACTTGGTTTATAGCGATTTTCATATGTTTCTTTCAGGAATAGGTACGAGAAGAACTCACCAGCAGGCATACTGCAAGTTCTGCTTCAAGAATTTGAGGTCCTTGCAGCTCATAACACAACTTGGTTCTCCCTAATGTTCCCTTATCAGATTATTATGCATCTACTCTGCATATGTATATAGTTATTTCCGCTAAATAAAAACGACACTATATTTAGATAAACAATGATCTCCTTGTTTCAGTGACTTTTTATTATATGAAGTGAATAATAATCTCTTTGGTTATTATTATTATTATATCCTTTTTGGTTCTGGACCTACTTTACTGCTTACAATAGTGTAAGGTAAACTAGCTTTAGTAGTAAACATTGTCCTTATTTTACATGAGATATCTATAATGTAGTTAACACCAGTATTGTTCCTTGTTAGTTCCTCCTCCCTGCAGACACTTGTTGAAACTTAGACTGCACTCTGTCACCAGCATAACCTGGATATCCGCCACCATTTCCTCCACCAACGCCACCACCATTACCAAATCCTCCACCAAAGCCACCGCCACTACCACTACCTCCACCATATTGACCACCAAGGCCACTGCCAGATCCTCCACCAAAGCCAGCACCACTACCACTACCACTACCACTACCTCCACCATATTGACCGCCCTGGCCACTGCCAGATCCTCCACCCATCCCATAGTTACCATTTCCACCACCAAAACCGCCACCACCTGAGCCATAGCCTAAACCACCACCTCCTCCTATGCCTCCACCTCCACCTCCACCTCCAAACTCTTTTCCATAACCATTGGTTAGTGGTACATTGGCAGCCTTAGCCTGAGAAGTTAAAAACTTTCCTTCTCGGATTGCTTCAACTGTTACACATCCATAAAGCCCAAAACACAACAAAACCAGGAAACTTAGATTCCATACAAGGACTTTGTGCTCTCCCATATCACTTCTCTTGTGTTGCTCAACAATTTGATTATGACTAAGAGGACTAAATATCAAGAAAAACCTATTAGAAGAACTAACAAAACATAGAGAAAATGTGCAATAGTTGTTAGGATAGAAAACAAAGTAGATGCTGTTGGCTTTTCTTGGTGTGTGTTCTCTTCACTAAGATATAAATATGCAGAAAAGTATGATAAATCTGTGCCTGTTGAGTATGATGGAAGGTCTAGGTAGTCAGGCCAATATGCATGATTCATGATAATTGAAAATTGCATGATGCAGATCAAGACTGCAAATTTCGTGTGGACGAAAAGTGGGGGAAACATGAATCTCTGTCAGTAACAAATGTAGCCTTCTACAGTTTATAGTTCAAGTAGATATTCATATTAACATCATATCAAATATTACAAAGGAGTGAGGGAACAGACACAATAGCACAACACACTCGTCAACTTAAAATCTTGAATCCGCCTCTTATGATCAATTGGGGCTTCAAACAAGTTGGCTCAATAAGTTAGCCAATAAATCCATATTGTCATATCTACTTGCCATTGAATACATCACTTTTCTTCTGAGGTCTTACTCTATATCAGTTGAAATCACCTTAGTAGACATGGAAGTGTTTCATTTAGAATTCAAAAACATTAAAGTTAAAACGAACTGGTAACTTTAACTTGCCACAAGTGAAATCTGGAGATTAGGAAAAGATAGAATACTCACCAGCTTTACTCCTACCTCGAGTAGGTAGAGAGTCTCTTTTCTTTTTTGAAAGACCCGCGGCTCAAGTGAAAGATTGTTAGCTCATGAGTCATGAGGACTAATCAAACCTCTATCAAGGATTTGTTTGGCAGCTGTCACTGTTAAAGGTTGAAATCAAGAGTGATTACTATAACATGAAAATGATATATGTAGGGCCAATAATAATCCAAAGAATTGAGGCTGTACATAGCAGTTCACCAATTGTTATCAATCTCATTAATGCTGTCATTTAACATTTGATTACTTATGGAGTATAAAAGCAAGCTAATTATTAAACAGTCGGCCATCTTTAAAATTTAGAAATAAAAAAACATATTTACTGAAGCTTACCTTTAAATTTCTACAGAAAAACATGATCTTTGTTCATGCGATTTTTCATTTTATCTCTGTTGAATTTATCTATTTTATTAGATTGTTAATCCTAGATACTTGAAACTTTCTTTCTCGATGATGACCTATGTATTAGTCCTACATCCATATCTGTCACATAAATTACTTCACTGAACTTTATACTCTGAACCCTTTATAGTATACGATTTTTCTTAGATCTACTCAACCTAAACACTTTAAGACTTCAAATATTCTGTCTTGTATAAATTATTAAAAGTAATTTATAATAACTAAAATTTTGAATTCATAAATTTTAAACCTTGACTTCGTCTTTTAACACTAACCAAGGGTTTAGTGCACCAGGTTGATATAATTGCTCTAAAAGAAGTATACAACTAGTAATACAATATGGTGATTTACACTAGAAACCTCATGAATGTACTTGCATAAAATTAAATCTACAAGCAGCATTTCCTATGATTATACTTTTGTAAAAAAATTATACAAAATCCCCGTTAGTTGTTTGGTCAATCACCAATCAATCATCTTAGCTAATTAAATTAATGGTCCATTAATCATCTTCATAAAAACATTGTTATAAAAAAGAAATATTTATTTTTCCTTTAACACCACAATTATTAGTGGTAGACTTGTAGGCCTCATTCCAGCTAATTTCCATAAGATACAAGACTATAAATAAGTGGTTTTCTTGTCAAATCACTTTAATTATACTAAATAATACTCTACCGATTTTATTTCTCGTGACATCTTTTGATTTGATATAAAATATTATTTTTTTTAAAAAAAGAAAAATTAATCTTATAATTTCAAATAAATCTTAGCGTTTATGTAATTATAAATTATTTATTAAAGATAAAAAAAAATCTTAAATTATATATTATATTTTTAATTAAAAAAATATAACAACTTATAAAAAAGATATCAGGAAAATATCACTTTCACTAAAAATATCAGGGAATTTAGAGTCAATTTTGTGCGCCGAATTAATACTATGGTGATCGAAGCATATTCCATGAACCAATAATTGTAGAAATTAGCTAGAAAAAATCTCATTGCTTTATTCAGCACCTAAATTATTTCGATTATTAGTGGTTTTTCCATTAAAGCAAAGTGAATTATTAATAATTTTATCCTAAAATTAAATAGACACTGAATTTGCTTTAAAAGTAGGTCAAATTGTTTGTTTCTTCTTCTTCTAATTGTAAGTACTTTTTTGGTAATTAGGTTTTATCTGATAGTTGCTTCGACTAAATAACTTACAAATTATTAAGTATACAATAAGCTGATACTACTTGAAAATAATGAAAAGGAAATATATATATATATATATATTACGAAAAAGTCTGAATCGGAATAAAAGGGGAGAAGCAAATGAAAGGATTTCATAAAAATTTCTGTAGAATCGAGAATGAAGTTTTCATTCGATAAATGTCAGATCATGAATTAGTAACCAAGTGAAATGCATAAATAGTCATTTTAAGAACGCCTATATAAGGAATAAACGAAATTTGTATAAAATTAAATAGAGTAAAATTTAGTCATCCTAAAATCAACTTCAGACCGTGAGTCTGGAATTTGGTTATGCCAAAATTTGACACTCTAACTCTATACTTCAAGTAAGAAGAAGCTATAACAACAAATCTCAAATTTGTCAAATTTAACTTTAACCTTAAAAAGATTTACTTTTTTTTTAACAAGGTAAACAAATTTATTGGTGTATGGAATGATAGTGATTTGAGGGGTAAAAAGAAAATAATATCTTTGGGCATAAATGCTGCTGGATACTAATGACAATAATAATAATAATGGGTAATTATGTTGTTTAGCATTAGAAGTTTGAAAGGCAATTAGTCATGGTTTTATAGTACTAAAACAATTACTTTATCTATATAGCCACTAGACAAAAATCTCAACTTGGACCATCTAATCTGATATTTTAATATGAAAACACAAACAAAAGAGGCAATAGTTATGTCTTTTTCATTAAATTAATATGGAATTTGTTAATAAGCATTATCACATATCTTATCTATCTTCCCCTTTCTCTTTTGAGGTGATATATGATCTTCTACTTTGTGGGCGCCAATACCAAAATTTCTTCTCTTCTTTCTTTTATAAAAAGGATAATAATATATAATAGCAAACTAATAACCTAAAATAAATGGAGTATCTAGGTTTTGATTTAATTGTGCTCCATAGTAAACGTTTGCAAAAAATTGTCAGGCGCCTCTCTCCCAGTATCTCGCTCGCCACTCTCCTCCAATCTCTCCCTCGCTTCCTCACTTTTTATACAAATACAAGTGTATAAAAATTGTTTCGAATTGTATAAAGCAGAGAAAATTGTATAAATACATATATTTTTGTTCCCCTCTCTCCCCTCTTCCAGATCTCGCTCGCCACTCTCCCAAATCTCGCTCGCCACCCTCGCCTTTCTCACTTATACAAACAGAAACGAAATGTATAAATTGCGTTTTTGTTTGTATAAAGCGTGAGAAAATTGTATATACACATGCAAGTACATATATTTTCGTCCTATACACTTATAACTATACAATAAAAATACCCCCTGCCCGATTTCTTTTGCCTTTCTCTCTTTCTCGTTTTATACAATTTCAAATTGTATCTAATTTCTCTCTTTCTCGTTTTATACAATTGGATTCAATTGTATATTTCCTGCCAAGTCTCTTTTGTCTTTCTCTCTTTCTCATTTTATACAAATTCAAATTGTATATAATCGTTCTATACACTTATAATCATACAATTCGTTTTATACACTTCGTTTTTATACAAGTCTCTGCCCAAGTATCTTTCTCTTTCTCGTTTTATACACTTCGTTTTATACAATTCGCTTCAATTGTATATGTATAGCGAATTATACAGTTTCTATGTTTGCTATGGAGCGCAATTATGCAAACTTTGCTATAGCATACAAATATGAATTTTTTATTTGCTATATGTGAAAGTTGCCCTTATAAAAACACACACCATTAAAATAGGGAGAATGGAGAGCAAAGACGTTGAGAATTAAAATAGACAATTACTGATTAGTCGAGCATTTTCTCTTATTTGAGTGGTAAAATAGAATTTTAGTCTGAAGCATTTATGTGTTTTTTTACTAGTAGTTGTGTTATTGTGCTACGGAGATTGGTCCGAGATCAAAAGATTATTGGATCAACTTGAAGTGACCAAGATTAATTAAAAGAACAAACAAGTGAGATATAGTCAAAATGGTTATTGATGATTTTGTCAATATATTAAAACTGCTAAAAAAATAAATCATTTTACAACTATATACTTTCTTGGAATAAGAAATCTTAAAAGATGACTTTGACTACTTTTGTTGATTTATCTTAGTTTTTCAGGCGATTGAGTGTTCAATGAACAATGAGCACTTACTATTCCACTCGCAATATTTGCTATTTCTCCTCTAAAACCTTT
Organism: Solanum lycopersicoides; assembly: GCA_022817965.1. Classification (NCBI taxonomy): domain Eukaryota; kingdom Viridiplantae; phylum Streptophyta; class Magnoliopsida; order Solanales; family Solanaceae; genus Solanum; species Solanum lycopersicoides. Next base: position 90,482,974 of record CM040621.1, read on the forward strand.
GCACATTTTTTAATAGCGTAATACACTTGATTTCTATTGATATTGCCCTTTCATGTACTTTAGTTATCTAGACTGTTTTTGTTGTCAATACTTATCTTTGTTCAATGTTATCATCATTAGTGTTTCACTCTCCATATCTTTCAAATTATTGTAAAAAGAGATATTTTTTTGAACTGAAGGTCTATAAAAAATGACTGACCACCCAATAAAATAATGATAAAGTCTATTTACATTCCATCTTCCATAAATCACACTTGTTAAACTATTCTAGATAGTTGTTGAGAAAAGCAACTTTTTTTTTTTTTTTTTTGCTTTGTTTCAGGAAAATACTGTTTTGCTAATTTTTCAGTGGGAAATAAAAGCTTTTGTTTCATCCAATCATAGATTTAAATAATGCAATGTATCCGTTAAATTCAACTATAGTAAGAATTTCATACTTTCCGTTCCTATGTTTCAAATACATTATAAAAGATACATTCGTATGGAAAGTGATGTGTAAAGATCATAGTTATGGCGTATTACTAGACCTTTTTGGATTATCTCTAATCTCCTTTATTCTGCAAATAACCCACTCACAAATAATTATATTCCCAGAAACAACAAAAACTACTTTTGTCCCTAAACGTTCACCATAAAATTAATTGAGACTTTAATACAGATACCTACCTAAGGTCAAATGCCTATTTATCAATTTACAAGCATCATACTTGCTCATGGTTATGTATGTCTAATCTTCTCTCAATCATGCTAATCTTCTTTACATCGTTATAATTTCATCAGATGTTTCCAGAAAGCGCGATTCTCTTCGAAAATTTTGGGGGGACATGTTAAATAGTTTCACACTTCACGAATGGAGAAATTCACTTAAAATATTCATACCAAATAAACTGTTAAACAGAAAAGGCAGCCCCCTTAATTTCTGCATTGCTAGAAACATCGTCACGCAGCTTTAAAAAATGTAGTACACAGGATTCTTATCCTAATTATTCCAAGTGCACATCACTTCCCATCATACAAGAAACAGTATAGAGATGTCAATATCTTAGTGCAATTACTGTTTTTTTCTCCAAGTCAGTTTGTGCACACTGCACACCTCGACTAATTCTACGAGATATGATACCAGAGATAGGAAGAAATCATGTAGGGTACAAGTACTTTAAAACTACACCTTTCAAAGACTTTCAGGCACTTGGTTTTCCCCCGTTCTACATAACCTTTAATACGCAACAGAGGAAAGGCCAATATTCTGTATTTTAGTACAAAGGTAAAATAGCTACTACACACACGAGTGGATAGACAGCGCGTACAGTCTCAACTTTCACTTGATGACTATGCATCAAACATATAGTACAAAACAATATTTATTATCCCAAATTGATAGGAAAAAGATTCTCCCAAAAGCTGCATCGTTTGATTGAGATTTAAACAGTTGAATCTTTTTCACAAGATTCAATTATGTCAACAAAGTGGGTCCTAGATAAACATAGAAATCAATTATATATTACTAAAACACTCCTTGGCTACTCTATAAATAAGTTTTTAATGTGTGCCCCTCAATGAACCATTATCAGCTTCTAGCATTACATATCATAGTCAGTTAGAGCCTATCACTCAAAACTCCAGCCCATCTCCACCACAGGAGAAAAAAAAAACTTTTCGTTTCAGTAGAGATTTAACTTTCACCTTCTGGTTCAGTGACACTAAGAACTCACAAAAAGATGGAAAGACTCAGGCTCATGTTTCTTTTAATACTAATGGTAGTGTTGTTTCATGTGTTTGTTGATGCAAGACAGAACCAGAAGAAGACTTACATAATTCACATGGACAAGTTCAACATGCCTGCTGATTTTGATGATCATACTCAGTGGTATGACTCATCGTTGAAGTCAGTATCCAAGAGTGCCAACGTGCTTTACACCTACAACAGTGTCATCCATGGCTACTCAACACAGCTAACAGCTGATGAAGCCAAAGCACTTGAACAGCAACCGGGAATTCTCTCGGTCCACGAGGAAGTGATATACGAGCTTCACACCACTCGATCCCCTACGTTTCTGGGACTTGAAGGACGTGAAAGTAGATCATTCTTTCCTCAGACTGAAGCAAGGAGTGAGGTCATTATTGGTGTGCTGGATACAGGTGTTTGGCCTGAATCAAAAAGTTTTGATGACACTGGATTAGGTCCAGTCCCTGCGAGCTGGAAGGGCAAGTGTCAAACTGGCAAGAACTTCAACGCATCAAGCTGTAATAGGAAACTTATTGGTGCGAGGTTTTTCTCACAAGGTTATGAAGCAGCTTTTGGGGCAATTGATGAGACCATCGAATCCAAGTCACCAAGGGACGATGAAGGCCATGGCACACACACTGCAACTACAGCAGCTGGCTCGGTTGTAACCGGAGCTAGCCTCTTGGGCTATGCAACTGGTACAGCACGTGGGATGGCGTCACACGCAAGAGTGGCTGCATACAAGGTATGTTGGACCGGAGGATGTTTTAGCAGCGACATACTGGCAGGGATGGACCAGGCTGTCATAGATGGTGTAAATGTGCTCTCACTGTCCCTTGGTGGCACAATTTCTGATTATTATAGGGACATAGTTGCAATTGGAGCATTTTCTGCAGCTTCTCAAGGAATCTTTGTCTCATGCTCAGCGGGGAATGGCGGTCCAAGCTCTGGGACCCTATCCAACGTTGCACCATGGATAACTACTGTAGGTGCAGCAACCATGGACCGTGAATTTCCAGCATACATTGGCATTGGAAATGGGAAAAAACTCAATGGAGTATCACTTTACAGTGGCAAGCCATTGCCTAGTTCTGTGATGCCACTGGTGTATGCTGGAAATGTCAGCCAATCATCTAATGGAAATTTATGCACCAGTGGTAGTCTAATTCCAGAAAAAGTTGCTGGAAAAATTGTCGTATGTGACCGGGGGATGAATGCAAGGGCACAAAAGGGTTTGGTTGTGAAGGATGCAGGTGGCATAGGGATGATTCTGGCAAACACAGACACTTATGGAGATGAGTTGGTAGCTGATGCACACCTCATACCTACAGCTGCAGTTGGCCAAACTGCTGGCAACTCGATCAAGCAGTACATAGCTTCTAACAGTAATCCAACTGCCACAATTGCATTTGCAGGAACCAAGTTGGGTGTTCAACCATCGCCAGTTGTTGCAGCTTTTAGTTCTAGAGGGCCAAACCCAATCACACCAGATATACTCAAACCTGATTTGATAGCACCAGGTGTCAATATTCTTGCAGGCTGGACAGGGAAAGTTGGACCAACTGGCTTGCAAGAAGACACCAGGAATGTAGGCTTCAACATCATCTCTGGAACTTCCATGTCATGTCCCCATGTAAGTGGGCTAGCAGCACTACTCAAAGCTGCCCATCCAGAATGGAGTCCAGCAGCTATAAGGTCAGCACTGATGACTACAAGCTATAGCACATACAAAAACGGAAAAACAATTGAGGATGTTGCAACAGGAATGTCATCTACACCATTTGATTATGGTGCTGGACATGTGAATCCAACAGCAGCTGTCAATCCTGGTTTAGTGTATGATCTAACACTTGATGACTATATAAACTTCCTATGTGCCTTGGACTACAGCCCGAGTATGATCAAGGTCATTGCAAAGAGAGACATCTCCTGTGACAAAAATAAGGAGTATAGAGTTGCTGATCTTAATTATCCATCTTTTTCCATTCCTATGGAAACGGCCTGGGGTGAACATGCAGATAGTAGTACCCCCACCGTGACCAGACACACAAGGACTCTAACAAATGCGGGAAACCCAGCTACATACAAGGCCTCAGTCTCTTCTGAAACACAGGAAGTGAAGATTCTGGTTGAGCCACAAACACTTACTTTCAGCCGAAAGAACGAAAAGAAAACCTACACTGTGACATTCACTGCTACTTCCAAGCCATCAGGCACAACCAGCTTCGCTCGACTGGAGTGGTCAGATGGACAACACGTTGTTGCTAGCCCAATTGCTTTCAGCTGGACATGATTCTGCTAGTTCTAAGTCATTCACCACAAATGTACAAGTGCTAATAGTCCTTTTTAAATAATTACTAGTGTGCAGCAGTTACTACTCTAATATTTCACCAACTGAACAAGTACCCCTGACCTATAATTAAGAAGCCTAGGCAATTCTAGGCAAGGAAATGTTGGTTGATTTGCCCAGCAAAAGGCTGGTGCTGTATTTGCCAGATATAACTATGTACTGAACCACACAATACAGGTGGATATAATTTGGCTTTATTTCTAGTCTCAGTCATTATTATCTTTTTTTTAATGGTGGTTTCCGGGTCAGCTTGATTATGTCTCAACTTGCAATTGAATATCCCTTGAACTGATGACACATGCATGGGATTACACTGGGTATGTTGTTAATGTGGGACAAACATAATCAAGATGGTAAAATAAGTTCTTTATCAGTAAGAGGGTAAACTAGGTTTTACCTTCCAATGACTATCAAAGGCGAATAAATTATCTTGTATAAAGCTAAATAGAAATAAGGATAACATCATCCCATAATTAACAACAAATGAGATTTAATATATTCTAGTTTATACATAAGAGGCTAAGACATAAGGAGGTTTAAGCATGGTGTAACAATGAAAGTTGAAATATTCAGCATGGCTTTGAGAGTAGATATAAACCTAGATGCAGTTACTCCAGGTATCCAGAGAATGAATTTTCACAACAATCATGCTTAGTGTTCCTACTCTCCCTGATTTTCTCAAAATCAGCTTTCGAGTTGTTGCTGCTATTAGGCATTCAGAGCTTCAAGTGGATGCTCTCAGGCGTTTTGCAACCTGTTATCTCAAGCATGAAATTTTCTATCTCCACGATCCTATTATGTAATTTCGACTTTGCATGTTCTTATACATTAACAGAATGATTTGTTCAAACTATAGAGGGTTCAGAACCCCTGCCCCCACCCTTTTTATTGTGGTGGGTGGAAGGAGCAATTGGGGTTCTAGGAAGGACAAAGAGGTTTTTAATGGATTTATAAAGTAAAAAATTTCATGTACTTAATAATTGCAGAGAGTAGTTAGCTTCAAAAAATAGTAAATAAAGCGTCAAACGTCAAAACACCTACAATCCCTCTCTTTTCTTTGGTTTTTTTTCTTGGCAATACCTTTATGCATTTATGGGACTACACTGGGTATGTTGGTGTTGTAATAGCATCTATGCATTGATCCACACAAATCATCCCAATTCCAAAAAAAATACAAGCAGCATGCCAGCATAATAATATCTAAAAATCGAAGATAGTGAAAATACTGCCAAACTCGTTACAAAATGAATACACAACAAGAAAAGAAGTGGATCCTAGGAGGCTTTTTCATCTGATGCCACATTATCAGTGCTCCAATAATATCATTCTGATTCCATAGACTGACAAACAGGAAGGTAATACGTATCTAACTGCCAGTACTTCTGTTTAACACCCTCCCACACAGATTCACCTAAACAATCCTTCACTGGTAATGGTATCAGCTGCATAGAATATCCCAAGCTCTCAAGTTCTAGAGAGACTAGCTGACAGTATACGATATGAAAGAAGGGGTTACCTCCACATAGACCATTAAAAAATGAATATATACCACCTGGCTTCAATAATCTAGGAAGATGTTGATGAAATTCCCGCATATCTTCATAATACTCCCCATAAGTATCAAAAAATATTCCTGCAGAACAGAGTAGATACACATTAAGAGAAAATCACAAAGATGAAAAAAGAAGACAACAGATAGAATCTGAACTTTAATCTAACAAAAGAGAACCGAGCTTATATATTTAACTGACATGTTCAATTATTACAATGTTGGATAGGTGAAATTTTTTGCTTCATCAAGTTATAGAAGTAGGCCAACTTGACACTCATGCCTCTTATTATTTGTGTTATTGCTTTTGCTAGCAAGCGGAGTTATAAAAAGCATTGTATGTTGTTTTGTGAAGCATTTATGTCATTGGAATAGCAAGAATCAGCATATGAAATCAATAGCTAGTAGCTCAAAAGAAAATTGCTCCCTCGTGAAGATTAAAAAACACCTCCTACACAGTTTTTTAGAGAGAAATGAATTTTATGTTACAGCAGTGCCAGTACACATACAATAAAACAAAAAATTGTGCATAGTGCATAAATTTTTTGAAGAAAATGTATTAACAACCACCAGTACAAACTTCAGAATAATGTAAGATCATAATATTGATGACAACAAGAATCATGCACCAACTATTGACTTGGGATATTGAGCAGTAATTTGAACGGAGAAAAAAGAGGAAATTCTACTTGAAACTGATATGTTTTCCTGAAAGGTTTTCAAGTTTTCATCGCTAAACTAAGTGCAATGAAACCTTGTAGTAGTATATTCTCATATTGTCATTCATAGTTCAAAGGCATGATGAGAGAGAAATGTATAGGGAAAAATCTCATGATTAAAACAAGCAATGCACTAACAACTAACAAGACACTAAAAATCAGAAGTGTATTACCAGCATGAAGGGTTTTTCTTCTTTTGGAAATAGAGAGGGAAGAAGTGGAAGTTTACCATCATAGGTTTCAAGTTTAGAAATGACATCTTGCCACCGACCGAATATGATTTTCACATTCTCCTTCTCACCCCAACCTGCGCGCATCATACGATCATAGACCTCTGGATGAGCTTCAATAATAGTGTGTGATAAAGGTGCATATTGTTGTATGGCGGTATCTACAAGGCCCATCCCAAATCCAATGTTCAGTATGTGACCACCATTTGAGCAGACAGCTTTCGCATGAGCTTCCATCAATGGCTTCTCCCAAGCCATCATAATAGCCTTACTATCAGAGTCCATAATTTTATCTTCACTAAAAGTAACTCTATCATCTAAATAGTCCCCATCTGAGTTCCCCTTAGCATTGTCCTTCCTTGCAATTGTTCCAAGGATTAATTCTGCCTGGATTGCTACATATTGAATAATAAACATGTTTGATCAGTAATATTAAGCTAAACAGCCTTTAACTTTTAGTTGAACTACACAATGTATAAAGAAGATTAACAGCTTCAGTTGCCCTTTCTGATACTAGTTTTTTATTCTTCAAAATTTCAAATTTTAATATAATGTTGGCTCTCAGGCATTTTGGGGAACAATACAAACAATAATTACAATAACATAATCAAAAAATTAATGAAAAATAACAATTTGCTTTTAATTGTTATTTTACGAATCAGTCCTTTTGTCCCAAGTTATATCACACCTTCCATTTGTGATGTTCCATATGTTTAACACCATCCACTGATAACATTCATCATCAAACTATTTTTTCAACCATTAGTTAACTATATAGACGTCAACTAATATCTTAAATTATGTGATGAGTAAAACATCATCATATAAAATGGCATGAAGAGAGATCATATTTTCCCTATGCTTAAAACAAGAGGAATTATACAGCTAAATAAGATAGACTAACAGGTTGTTTCGTTCCGTATTAGTACATGAATTATCATGCATTGGATGACAGCACGGGGATTATTATGCAGGAAATGTGATATCAAAACAAGTCCTCTTACATTAAGAGTATCTTTGCGATGTTAGACATCTTATCCAGCTACTTCTTCAGATGCACATATTATTATTCCACATCCTATCTGGAATAATACATAATCTGAGTTATGCTGTTATTACGTATGTGGAGTTTCATATAGAAAGTCAGACATTGTATTAGCAACACAGAATTATATTATTAATTCGCAGTTGTATTATCAGGAAACTAGACTTTGCATTAGTAATACAGCAGTTACGAATATATTTCCTTATACCTCAAACCAAACACAAGTCTTACAGAACTACACTCTGTTCGGATGGTTGTTACATATAGTTTCATAATAATCGCATTGAATAGTACTCCCTCCGTCCCATTTTATGTGGCACTTTTCGCATTTCAAGATTCAAACAAATCTATCTTTGACCGTAATTTTTTTACATTTTGAATTATCAATTATTGTGACTTATATAACTGTTTACGTAGTTTACAAATATATAAATTTCATTTCAAAAAAATTGAAAATTTCATATGCAAATGTACGGTCAAAGTTAAACTGAAAAACGAAAAGTGCCAGACAGAGGGAGTATAGTATTTGGATAGATGTATGGATTTTTGTTGTTACATAACGTCAGGCATCAACAATTTGAACAAATTTATAACAAAAAATTAAAATGAAGCGTCTAATGTATTCAATAGTCAATAGCTAACTCATAAGAAAGAGAATGCGAGGATTAAAAGTAAGCACCGGTATTGAGAAGAACGTCAAAGGCTTCTTGATGACCAGAGTCCATGGCGAAGTCTCCGGCAGAGACATTAGAAGGGGACAGGGCATTCCATGGGGCACTAGCATCAAGGAGAGCCTTTACGACCTCGGCATGGCCGTGCTTGGCGGCGTGCATAAGCGGAGTAAGTCCGTATTTGTCAAAGTAGGTAACATCGGCGCCGGAATCAATCAGAGATTTAATACTGCTGATTTCACCACTCCGAGCTGCTTCACAGAGTGCTTCGCCGTCGGCCATTTCTTAGCGGAGCAAAAACTGTGCTAATAGTTGCGGTGATTTTCTGCGTTTGGACTTTGAAGTGACTGAGGGTTTTAGGACAGATTGCTCTTTTGGTCCTCAAGGTATAGATAAATTATGATTTCGTCCGTCAATTGTACATCTGACTGTACATTTGATCCTTAATTTGGAATGAAAATAATAGTAGTAATTATAATTAGTAAATGCTTCAGTTGAGTGATTAAAATTAGGGAAACTTTAATGTATAGCCACTTAAAAATAATTAGTTACTCTCCATAGCTATAGTTTAATAATTATAATTTGTAGCTACATGTTATATGGAAAAGTGAGGCGAGCGAGACTGGGAGAGAGAGTAGAGAGGCGAGAGAGAGGGGGAGAAAGGTGAATTATATATGTATATTAGTTAGATAATTGTATATTATACATATGTATATGTATATAAGGCAGATAGATTAGGAGAGGGGGGGAGAGAGGCGAGAGAGACTGGGAGAGGGAGGAGAGATGTGAGCGAGATTGAGAGAGGGAGGAAAGAAGCGAGCGAGTGAGGACAAAGAGTGGGAGAGAGGCGAGCGAGATTGGGAGTGGGAGAAGAGAGTGGGAGAGAGATGAATTGTATATATATATAGGTTAAATAATTGTATATTATGCATATGTATTGTATATCCTGGCGAATTATACATATACAAACGTGATTAATTATACAAACTCGAAGTCAGCCCATGTAATTAATATATAATGTTAGTGGCGAGTGATAATTATAGCAAACTATAGTTATAATGAATAATTAAATAGTATAAGTTTACTTAGCTGCGGAATTTTCCCTTAAAATTATGTCACTAAATTTGAAATATGAATAACTAAGACAACAACTATTTTATACTCGATATGTAACTTTAATATAATGCTCATGTTGATTGATGCTAGTAATTAGTGATGATAATAGATGTGGGGGTGAATTGTTGGGGTTGTAATAACTAACTGATTTTAGTAGTTGGTGATAATCATTGCGATGGTGAGTAAAGAACAGGTGATGGTTGACGATTGTATTAAAAGTAATGCTAATTATACTGGTAGAATCATGGGGCGGAGCCACATAAACTCTTTCATATACTAGAGCATTCATTAATTTCGTATAGAAAAGGGCAAATCACATAAACTCTTTCATATTATTAATTGATTTTTTAATTAGTATTTAATTTAATAATAGATAAGTAGTTAGATACACGAAAAATAGTAAAAGAAGTTAAAGAAATCCAATGGAGCAAACTCTACTCTATCAGTGTCAAGTCAACCAAAGCTGTGAAGAGGGGGGTTGAATAAACCCACGTGAGACAATGTTGCAGATAAGATTAGTTAGACAGAGAAATTCTAAGAAACAAATTGACACATTCAAAGAAAATGGAGGACCCCATAAATCTCTTAACCAAAGTTATTGCTAATCTTGTTTGCTTCAGATGTCCTCCACTCCTTTTTTTTTTTCTCTCTCCGTGTATCTTAATTAAATTAGATACGTATATTATTTCGTTTGTTTTTAAAAAGTAACACTCCAAAAAAAATGCACTTAATCTTTAAAGAATCGAATTAGAGATTCTTAATTAACAATGTATAAGTCTTAATTATTTCATCAGAACTTATATGTTAATGATTCTTTTATTTCAAAAATGTGAAAGATGTGCCTTGTTTGTCTATTTGTTGATTTTCAGAACTCCAAAAGCTTTTTTTATACCATAAAAGAAGAAAAAAAGCGAGGATAGTTTTAAGATGACAGAATGACCTCATATGATAAGGTTGCATGCATTCTTCCCTTTGATCCTTATAACAGTTGATTAATATATTTAATTTATTATTTAATAAAAAATATGTTTGAGAATTTTATTGAGATGGTACATAATTTTACAAACTTAACGTTATATTATATTTTTATGTAAGTAGTGTAACGATTGATAATGTTTCTTCCTTCTCTAAAAACGTGGCGTGAGGGTCCCAAATGAGTAATTAACAGGTAGCCAAAACTGACTCATAAAATAAGAAAAATCAAAACTACGTACTGTGTTTTTTTAATTTTGGAATGGGACAGCAATAAATGTCAAAGTTGTTTAAAATTTATTAACCAAAGAGAACTAACTAAGTTAGTTGGTACTATGACTCTATGAGTAACTCTCTTGTTTCGATTGAATATGTGGCAAAATGAGGACTTATGACGTAATGAGCTTATGAAGATTATTCGAGTATTTAATAATTTAGATATAAAATTCGATAATTTAAAAGAATTTTCACCTTTTCACTGAAAGAAAATTCTCCATGTATTGCCCACTTGGATCAATTTGAAGGAGAACGTGATATTCATATTTTTAGTATATTCAGACACAATACTTAAACGTGCTTTTTAGTTGGTTTTAGTTGGAGTTTTTGGCCAAAAACATTCTTTAACTATATTCAAAACTTAAACTACATCCTTAAAGTATCATTTGTAGCAGAAAACATCCTTTAACTATACCCTAAACTTAAATTACATTCTTAAAGTATCATTTTTAGCCGAAAACATCCTCTAAGTATTTATAAATGAACAAATTTCATCCTTTTGTTAGATATTGTCAAAATAACTAATGGATCTTATGAAAACATAAACAGTTAACGTGACTATCAACAAAAGTTATTCTGCATAATTTCATTACTTGCTACAAGAAGTTCTTGAAAAATATAAAAAATCTTAGACATTGTTGCTTATTGAAACTAAAAATGATTGGAAGATGTGCGCGTACATAATTTGCCTTTTTCGTAACCGAAAGAAGTTGGAGATTAATTATTTTTATCTTTTTTTTAACCAAATAATTCAATAGATTTTTAGGTCAATCTAATATTGAAGTGATCAAAATATTGATTATATCTCGTATTTGAGTTTCATTCTACATTATTAGAAGCGGAAGTCTCCAACAAATATCACTTCTAGCATATTCAATTGAGAAGAAACATATTTAAACTAATAATATTTTTACTTAAAATTACATGAAAAGTGAATTAAAAAAATGGTCAAATTAAAAGTTTTGCATAATTCTAACTCAATTACGAAAAAATTTACGATAATATTCTTGGCATATCTAAGAATAATAATTAGGAAGGGACGACTTAATTTTTGTGGGATATATCGGGTAGTTTTACGAGATATTCAAGTAGAAGGATGAAAATTGCTCACTTTAAAATACTTGAAGGATGTTTTATGTTAAGAATGATACTTTAAGGATGTAGTTTAAGTTTGGGGTATAGTTAAAGGATATTTTCTGTTAGAAATGACACTTTAAGGATGTAGTTTAAGTTTGGGTATAGTTAAAGGATGTTTTCTGCTAGAAATGATACTTTAAGGATGTAGTTTAAGTTTGGGGTATAGTTAAAGGATGTTTTTGGCCAAAAACTCGTTTTAGTTGATATATATATATATTTCTTTAATTTTGAGTGTGCATAATTAAACTCTTTAAATTTATAAAATTAAACACGTACGTGCGTACTATATAATATAATACATGCAAGTCGTGACACAGAACATAAATTGTCACATAAAATACATATATTCATTTATTTAATTTTATGTAGATTCAAATATCTAATTTTATATATCTCAAATTGAAGATCACATATGCCAACTAAACTCAAAACAAAGAGCATTTAAATTCATGACTGTTCAGAAACTTTGTGAATATTTAATAATAATAAGACATGGTACTCCAAAATAATTTAGGAGATTTTCCAGTTGTATCTTTGTTGTCCTTATGGATTTCATAGTCAGCTGATTTTCACCAACTAGCAACCAGCCAACCACAGCCACAAGGTGCCAGTACAACATTCTTAAATACTTTTTTTTTTTTTTTTTTTTCAGATTTTACGTTTTTTAAAAAATTTATTAAATCTATCGTTATATTTTTATTTAATAAATAAATTACTCCATTCAATAAATTATCATAAATTAATTTATTTTTAATAAAAATAACATATAAATAATTTATTTATTTTAAATAAAGACGACATATAAATAAGCATGACGGAGCAAAGTCAAACCAACTCGGACCTCATTGTCATTGATTCGCACAATTATTTTCTCCATACGGCGCCGTGTCCCTTCTCTCTCCTGGAAACTCTCACAGGCCTTCTTTACGGGCGTGCGCCACAAATCAACTTTAAATAATCCTCTCTTTTGATAATTACTTTTTACCTATATCTTCTCACCAACAGTTTTTTTTTTTGTCCATTTTGTTGGTGAAGTACCTGCAAAAAATAAACGAGAGAGGATTTATTGAATCTGGGTTTGATCTCAAATCGAAGATACACTTGGATTCGTTCATTTTTCGATGGTTTTTTAACCTGGAAAGAATTATTTTTGGGTATTTTTGTTCATTTTTTGGTGATAAATAGCAGGAGAAAGTAAAACTTGGAAGATATGGCGTCGCATTTTGATAGGTGGGAGAAAGATCCGTTCTTTTCAGCTGCAGAAGAGGTTCAAGAATCTGCCGACAGGTAACCTGTTTTTTGCTTTTTAATTGCAATTTTTTTCTTATTTGTTTGGTGGGTTTGGATTGATTTTGCTAGAATTGTCATTTAAGTTGGATTCTTTTAGTGATGTAAAAATTGAAGCTTTATTAGAACCAAGGGTGTTGCCCAGTGGTCGATGAGATGGGTTGAGAACCATGATGTCTCTGGTTCAAATCCCAGCGGAGACAAAAAAAACACTAGGTGATTTCTCCCCGTCTGTCATAGCCCTGGTGGACAGCGTTACCTGATATCTATAAGAAGAAAGATTGAAGCTTTATTTGTTTTGGTATGAGGGTGTTTTTGCCTTCTTTATTGACACACTTGTTTTCATTTTCAAGAATGGAATCAACTTATAGGACGTGGATTCATGCGTTGAAGGATACTTCTGGTAGTTGGAATTGTGATGCGCTTCGCAGGGACCTTAGAACTACCCTTGGTACAGCTAAATGGCAGGTAGGAAATTTAATCCATAATCCCCTAAAAGAAATAAAGCCAAGAAATGATTTTATTGTGCATCTATATTGTGTATGGGATGTTATTGGTGTATGTGCACAAAGGGTTAGAGCTGAGTTAATATGTTGGATGCCGTTGTAATGCAGCTGGAGGAATTTGACCGGGCAGTTAGATCGAGCTACAATAGTAAATCTGCTGATGATGCAAGAGATAGACACCATGAATTTTTTATTGCAATCGACAGTCAGATTAAGAAAGTTGAGAATTCTCTTAATGAATCAGCTGTTTCACAAGGCAAACCACCACTTCCATGGGTGCGTTTGGATGAGGGAGAAGTCGATGAACTTGCTGCATTTCTCTCTGGCCCATCCACCTCTTCTGCAGGCATAACCCATGCAAAAGTACATGGAGTGGAGCTGCAAATTCCCAAGTGGGAAGAGAATGTAAATCAATCACTTCTCGGGTGTTCTGAGAATCCTCCTCATTCGGAGGAAGGTGTTCTAGGTGAGGCCATAGACGAGAAGTTTTTAGGCCACCGGAGAACTGCAAGTGCTAGTGCTGACATTGGTGCATGGCAGATTGCACTTGGCAATGATATTTCCATCAAAGAACCTGCACCCCCTCCTCGCAGAATACCCAGTTACCAGGGATTGTTGAATGCCGTGGAATCTGTTAAGGAGTTAAAATGGCCCAAGAATGGTTACAGGAAGTTGAAGTTCAATCAAGAAGCTGACAATACATTGCCGCGCACTCAGCCACCAACAAGGGTGATTCACTGTTCTTATAGTATCCAGATTTGTTCTACATTACTCTCTTTGGACCATTTATTTGATTACAATGTCAAAATTCTCATTTTTTAGTCATTGATATCAATTATTTCAAAATTCGAGAAAAGAGAACCCAAACAAGTAAAACAAAAAATTAACCCTGTCCATTATTATGAGAATATATACTCAAAATAAATCCCATAAAGGATCAGGAATTAGAATTATGAAGTTTCGATTTAAAGAACCTAAACTATGTAAAACCAGTTGGACTTATCGATATAGTTTTGAGCTTTTGATAGATTGTAATACTTTTGAAGGGGAACTACACTTACCTGTGGATATATAGAGTAAGGTTGCCAGTTTTAAAAAAAATAAAATAATCAGTTGGACTTGTAAAAAAACTAAATTAAATCAGTTGGCACAAGTGTAGTATTTATGAAAGATCCAGAAATAGTTGTATATTTTTCATATCAGTAAATGATGTTTATGTGAATGATCTAGTACTTCTGTTGCAGAACACAAACACATGCTATGATAGGAATAAGAGTTGTCTTGATGGTTGTGATGATTGTTATGATAAGCAACTGTATGGTTGGTATGGTGCCGTTCAGCGCCAGCTGCAAAGATCTCAGTATTACATGCAATATCGTCGACCTGTTCGAATAGTTTTCTCAGTGTTTCTTCTCATTTTCCTGATTGGTGAGTTTGCTAACGACTCTTGTTTTATCTATCTAACCTTTTGTTGACTCTTTTACCCATAAACAGATTTTGAAAGTACTAAGAAAAAGAAATCCTTTATAGTGTATTCTCTGCTGCTGAGGTTTTTCTTCATTTCTTCTGGATTGAGAAAATCATCAATAGATATTGTTGAGTTTTCTGTGGTTGATGCTTCAATTCAAATCATTTTCCTTATTTCAGCCTTGCTTGCACTGATGATTCTTTTGATTTACCTATCCTTCTATTTTCTAGTAGAGACTTGAGAGAAGTTATTTATATATGACAAGTAGAACTATCACAGACCCCGAGCTGCCCTTTTTTTTTTTTTTAATAATGTAGAACTATTTACTATAAAAAAGTTTCAATTGGGATCTCCCAGGGTAGAGTTAGTCGTTAAAAATAAATGGGTCATTCCATTCAACTGTAATTTGGATAGGAAGTTGTTTGTAGCAAGTTCTATCCAGGGAGCAGTGGATTGCAGCCAGTTCTCATATGTACTGGAAGGTTTCCTCCATCTAGCAGCCTCTGCTCAGTCAGGGAACAGTTCTTCCTTGTAGTGATGATATTTGTTCATCTAATCTATTTCAACCACAAATTTCTTCTCTTGATATCCGTTGACATAAATAATAGCTAAAGCAAAAACTCGAATATCCTTTTTGGTTGTTCATTTGTTCTGACTTGCTTTCCCCCCTTTTTGGCTGAAGTTTTACAGTAGCGAATAAGTTCGTGACATGTAAGCCAACAATAGCTTGTTACTTCCTTGACTTAACTTTTATCAAGGATACCGTTTGTTTAGAATAGTGTCCATCTCCAAAAGATTTTATGCATGCATTGGAGTGAGTGTCAGAGATGTGGAAGAGCTCAATCTTCATTCACACTTGTCTTCTACGAAAAAATGTTTACCCTGTGTCTGAAGTGCTACTAGTTCGTACTGTGTGGGAGAGGATTGGGTGTATGCCATACAGCCATATGCAGCTGCCCCTTGTATTTCTCCAATGAATCGAACCCATGACCTTTAGTTTACCAAAGGAGCAACTCTATCCTTAAGTGAAGCCCTCCTGACTTGTCTCTCACCTGAAAGGGAAAGACTTCTCAAAGAGCATAATTTCAAGGGAAAAACTTCTCAAAAGAGTATAATTTCTTCTTTTTTTCTAAATAAAGAAAATTCCCTTCAAAAGAGTATAATGACATTCTCTTTTCAGCAAGATTTGCAGAATCAGGAAATGTACTTGTAGTCTATTTTAGAGTTGGTAACTAGAGTTTTCCCCCTTGGTGGGAAGTTTCATGAGTTCCACTCTTTCTTTTTCTTTCATCGCAGTATGACTAATGATCATCAGAATGAACTTGATATACATCTGGTTTGTGTACAATGCTTAGAGAATGAGGCAACTAGAGTAACATGGGGAGGTTCTTTGAGAGAGTTGCAGGAATAAAGTGTAATGACCTTCCTGATCATTTCTATTTTTGCCTTCTTTGCGTCTTTTAGAGCGTTCCTGTAGAGACTCCAAGTCATTTATGATTTGCTGAGACTGAAAGCTCGGTCACTTGGCCGTTCGTTTGGTAGTTATTTGATTTTTTAGTTTTTGGAGCTTATGAACCTTGAACGATCATTTTCGATCAAAAGTTCAAGAAGATGACATCTGAATCCACTTTTGCCGTGTGATTAGGCGTTTTAACTTTAAAGTTTAAGCCTAAGTTTGACTTTAGTCAGCATTCTGAGTAAACGCGTTCCGATGTGAATTCCGTCAGCGTGGTTAGCTTTAAAATATTAAGTTTGCTCTAATTGACCCGTTCGTGTCTCGAGGCTTTCGAGCTAATTGCGAGCCCCTTGTGGATTTTGACTTAAAATGGCGGTTGGGTGTGGGACCCACTTTTTGTCAAGATTACCTCGTATGGAAATTTAGACTGCGACATCGAGTCCGGTATATCGAATTTGGTATGGTTGCATATCTCGTTTGCGTGCACGGGGCTCCGAAAGAGTTCGGAACACCCCGTCGGAGTTCTTAAGTTTTTGATAAAAATGCTGAAATCTAGTGCATATATAGCAGAAATATCAACTCATTTCCAAAATGAGATGTGGTTTTGAAGTTTCCAAAATGAGATAGGGAAATTACTCAGAGATATGTGGTTTTGAAGTTTCTAAAATGAGCTGATAATTCTGCTATACATGCACCAAGGTTTCAGCATTTTTTTCCAGAAACTTAAAAACTTCGACGGGGTGTTCCGAACTCGTTCAGAGCCCCGTGCGTGCAAACGAGATATGCAACCATACCAAATATGATATACTAGACTCAATGACGTAATCTAAATTTCCATTCAAGGTTGACAAAAAGTGGGTCCCACGCCCAACCACCATTTAAGTCAAAATCCACTAGAGACTCGGAATTAGCTCGGGACACGAACAAAGGGTCAAACTCGACATTTCGGAGCTAATCGCGTTGATGGAATTCACATCCTATCACTGTTACTCAGAATGTCAACTAAAGTCAAACTTAGGCTTAAAGTTAAAACGCCTAATCGTATTGACTCACACTGAAAACCTCGGGAGTCATGCCGACCATGCTTCTAGCCTAACATGACCCTTCCGGAGCTGATGGAATAGTTAGAATTGGATTTAGATGTCCTATTTTTGAACTTTTGATTGGAAATGACCGATTAAGATTTATAAGCTCCAAAAACTAGAAAATCGCATAACTATCAAACGAACTGTCAGTCCCAGCTTGGGGTAGCTACAGGTACGCACAGAATGCAAAACACAGAAATGACCATGAGGCTCATTACATAAAGGAAGATAGATAAAAAAAATTAGACAGAGATAATCTTTTGTAGAAATTTGGCACTTGCACCAAGAAAGAGAGCTAGGTAATTACCTTTTAGTTCCCTGTAATTTCATTGGATTGCAGCTTCTAAGCTCCTTTTTTTTTTGTTTTCTGCTGCAAATCTCGAATACATATTCTGCAATTGAGAGGTATACCGAACAAATAACCTTTTTCTTCTTACGTCCACTCCTTCCAATCAAAAGAAAGAAAACAAAGCAAAGAGTACCTGCTCTGTAGATACACACTCGTTATTTCTTTCATTGTTATTTTCTTGGAAATTGATTTCTTTCTGTATAGCATCTCTCCAGCAAGATTGATTGGAGACTTCAACAAATGATTCAGGTTCATGTGAAGATTGAGATGAGATGAGGTAAGCTCAAACTTTTGCAAACCAGACTCAAGTCTCTCTTGGAATCCGGAATTTGCCAATAACTAACTGAACTAATCCATATGTGTCTCTCTCCTATTGCTCGGTACTAGACTAATAGTTTAAGTAATGATGGAAAATTATAGTGGCTAGGAATGCTTTGGAGATATTATGGGAAATCGAAAATGTTGAAGTGTTGACTTATAAATAGGAAGATGAGGAGATACGGGGTGAATGATATTCAGGAAGATTTATATTCATTCACAGAGGAATTCAACTTTGAAAAGGAACAGGACTGTTCCAAATGAAAGAACCCATATCAAGTCCCAAGTCCTTGTGTCTGCTGAATGCTTCCTTTTTTTCTTGAGTCTCTTGTCGGAAGACCTACTAGCACAGAAGACTTCTTTGGCAGAGACAATGGTACCATCTGAGGAAGAATAGGATTTTATTCCCTGGCAAAGGGAAGAAGGTCCATTTCCCAGCCATAGACAGACACCTATACAATCATTGACTTCACGATTTTACTGCCATATCTTTGATGAGATCCCAAATATCAGTAGTCTATGGTTGTCTGTTAGTAGATGCCACTAAATCTACCAATACTTATATAGCTTGTATTGCCTAACTTCCAAAAATCTGCTCATTTTGAGAAGTGTTTTTTGTTAGAATTGCTTTTAGAAACAGTACTTCTGGAGAGTAGTAGTTTGCATTTGGCTTATCATTTAAAAGCACTTATGCCAATATTAGATAAGTAATTTGTGCTTGGTTAAGGTTCCAGAGGTGCTTCGGGAGAAAAACTACTTTTTAGCTTCTTAAAAACAACTTTTGCTACTACTCAGAAGCACTTATTTTGTTCTTAAAAGTTTGGCCCAACACCTCGACTCTCCATAATACGCATATTCAAAAAAACACTTGATTTTCCAAAAGCTTGGTCAAACATGCTATTAGTTTGATTCTGCTTCGGGCGTTCTCCTTCCCCCAACAGGACCACAGAGCATCATTAGAATGTTGATGCTAAGTACAGTGGAGCACATGTGTTGGTTAAACGAAATAAACCTAGCACTTTACCCGGTACTTGTGCTGGTGGGAGGTAGCAGGAACTGGTTGAGTAGTTGAGGTCGTACACCACTGTTATTAAAAAAGAAAAGAAATGGAAGTATCTCCTTATGGTGTTGTTGAAGCAACTTACATATTTCAAATTGTAGGATGTTTGGGGTATTGCTGTTTCTTTCTTTGATAGTAAATCAGAATAAACCAACATATCTTAGCGTCTCTTGGTGCAGTCTTCGGATGAAATCATAAAAAGTTCTCAGCATAAATGACAATTTATGGAACCCTAATTTGCTTGTAAAATCAGCTATAGATCCATCGATGGCCCCCCTTGTTAACAAGATATGCAGTAACTATGTTAGTTTATTTCCTACTCGCAAATATCATTGCCTTTTAAGGTAAGATTGTACTATCATAAAGTAGATAGATCTGAAAACCTGTAGTGCCAGTGTGCATCCATTTAGTAATACGTTGGGCTACATACATATATATTTCACAATATTCTTGGCTGTGTATATTTGTATTGGTGATTATCGTTAGACATAAAACTGAGTTTCATTTGTTAGTTGGTGCCTGAATTATTTTTTTCCCTGCTGCAGTTCTAGTGGCAGTCCGGACAATCTGAGAGATGAACCTTTATTCTTGTAATTGATGAATTTGCAATGTCGAGACGGTCAGAGGAGAAAGGGCCTCAGTTTTGGTATTATCTTATAGAGGAAAGGTGTAAATTACATGTAATTTTGTTCAGGTGATGCAAAGCTGGTGCTATTATCTCAACATACTTTGTAGTAATACCTTATCGCCATTAGTGGAGACCAAATTATGTTGTATTATGATATTCCGTCCATCGGAAAAAATCTCTCTACCTCTAAGATAAGTGTAAGGTGTGCGTCTCCTCCAAACCCCATTATGTGGGATTACAGTGGCTATGTTGTTGTATACAGAAATGAAAAAGATGATTAGGTCTATTTGACTTGCTAAATCATGTATATTATTGTATTACTGTAATTCACTTTTGGGTTTAAAGTTCTCTTAGTATTCTTTTTTGGGCTTCTTAAGTAGCTGTAAATGTATATGCATTGTATAGTATCGGTATTGTATAAACCATGTCAAATTACATCATATAAATTGCAACGGAGAGAGTAATATTGAAGCGTGCATTTTCCAGTTCTTAAGAACACAATCAATGTATGGGGTTTCCCCCTTTTTGAAGTTTGAAATAAAACACTTAATATCAATGAAAATCATATGATAATCCCTTTGTTGTGGGAGTTCAAAGCTGGAGAGCTCCATTGAGATATCGATAATACAGAAAGAATGCAGCAGCCAAGAAAGGCACAAAATACTCAACAAAAACCAAATGCTTGGGCTTGAAGTTATGTTTGATCACAAAAGCTTCAATTTCTTTTGCCTTTATTGGCTCTTTGTAGGAATCAGTAAACGAATTATCATCATCGTCATCTTGAATTTTATAGCCTTGAAGATATCCAATCTGGTATTTCAAGATATAGTTCTTGGCAGCTTTACTATGTCCAATATCTTCAAATTCTTTAGTTGCATCCTTTCCAGCTGATTCAATCAACACTTCTTCTCCTCCAGGATGTTCTTCAAGAAACTTCGTAACGTCTATTACCTGAAAAAAAAAACATAACATATATTTTTAGAGTCGATGATTATGCTCTTTATACGCGTCCAAGAAAACAGTGAGTGGAGATAGTACTCTGCCATGGATGATGATCCAGCAATCTTGCTTTGACTTGTGTTGTGCAACTTGAGAAAGGGTGAACATTTTTTCTGTGTTCATGTTTTTGGGGGTATGGAATAAGAGTTTTAGTATTTATAATGACAATGGGGATTTATTGGTCAGCAAGAAAAAGAGAGTGAGGAAAGTTAGGTAGGTTGAAGTCCATGTGATTATCATCTACCATTTTTGTTTTCATATATGTATGTATCTACCTGATCTTCAACAGTCAAAAACAGATTTTTCTCCTCTATAATATGAGATGAGTTGGTGAGGTGTTATAAGATTTCCTTATATTGATTTTCATAAAAAAAAAGAACAAAAAAATAGCAGTAGAAAATGATATAATTGATTAAATGATCTATGTTCATGCATTGATAGTGCAAAAGAACTTTAAAAAAAGGCAGCACAGTGCACAAAGCAGGTTCAGGAAAGAGCCGCACTCCAAGGAGGTAATGTAGAGAACTACATACTACCCTAATGCAAGCATTATAGGTCACACTGATACAACTTTACCGTTCTCCCCTCTTGTTTCCAATTTAAGCTAAAGCTTCAACTACAGATTTTTCCAAACATCATAAGAAAACAAATTTTACACATCAAAGAAGAGAATGCTGTCAAAGATACTAAATATGTTTCCAAGTGATAGCTGAAATGGAACTGGTTGTACAGCTTTGACAAATTTTGAAGTGAGAATATCAGTGCATCAACAGAAGATGTGTATATTATTTACTGAGATTTCGAGTGCCTTTGGCTAGATCTTTTGAATCTCTTTCTTCACTATGCTCCTTATTGATAAAATCTGTGCCGTCAAATGTAACTCTAGAGTTCCTGTACTGGCTACCAAAGGCAGAGCCAAATCCCCATCCGAAGCCTACTCCAACCCCACAGCCACCACCTATAAATAGTAATTGTGAAACATTACATCAAAAATATTGGACCACAGATATAATTTCATGAAACATGGCTTATATTCAGTTTTTACCTACACCAAGACCCAAGAAATTCAAAGGCATGCCTGGAAAAAACAAGATTACATATTAGGTTAGATGATACTATTAGAGAAGAGTATTTTGCAAAAAGAGGACTTGTATCAAATGTGAAGAAACAAACATTTTTCTCTTGAGGAAAAGAATTGTGGTTCGGGGGATGGGGTGGGGTGGGGGTTGGGGGGTGCTTGGATGTTTGGACAGAGCTACGTCCCAACCCTTAGATAGATAAACACTATGACTTTCCTAACCTACACAAAACATAAGGATAATCTCCTTAGTTCTTTGGAAGCATGAGGATAATCAATTTCATAAAATATAGTAGTATATGATACTTCTAACATTTTCTATGTCAACAATCAGACAAAGGGAACAAGGAATTAAACAGAGAAATGTGAATATAGAGATGTTAAAGGAGGATTTTCATCAGACAAAGATTCTAGTGAAGAACTAACATGCATAGCAGTGTTTTACGGCTAAGAACTGACAAGGTTTATAGGGCTTGAAGGAAAAAGCGAGAAGTGAAGCAAACATTTTATGGAAAACTAAAAAAAAGGACCAAAAGTACCTGAATTTAAAAGTACTATAATAATCAAATTGCAACTGACAACTAATTTCAGAATCCAAGATACAATAGTGCCAACATTTCCAACTCCTAAAGTTGAGCTTCAAAGAGCACCCCCTTTCTTTTGGATCATTTTACGTGTCATTGTTTGAAAGCACACTTCTTTGAAGCACATGGTTTCACCCATGAAGCGATTACCCCTTACTTCAATTTGTTTCATCCCTCTAAGAAATGAAGCGGTGACTTTTAATAACACTGATGAGTAATGCCTAGAGACGTATAGAACATTCAAATTTCCTCCATTTATAGGAAGTCATCAACAACCAAGGTAGGAATACTTCATCAAAAATCAACCAAGCTAGTTTTAAGAATCCAGAGCGCAGCCAACATGGCAAAACTAAGGTTGCCCCTACAAACTGCTTCAGATCATGCCTACTACTAGCCTTCCATGCTCTAGACCGGGACCAACAGCGACACTTTGGTATCTCTGGAAAGGATTCCCTCCCAAATCTACTCTTTGCGTGGAGCTAGATAATAGATAAGGAACATCTTGGCCGACAAACTGATAGACACTCCATAGAATTTTGATGCTACATCTGTCCATGCACTTAAGTTCCATAGAAAGCAAGGGAGTGTGGGGATCATCTACAGCAAGGGATACTTGAGATCACATGTCTTGGAGGCTTAGCCCAGATGCTTGTCTAGATGCCTTTTTCCTTGCTTTAATATCAGTTTAGCTGAAAGAGTAGCAGTTTCTAAGTAGGCATAGTTTACCAAAAACATGCTTCAAAAGTCTTCTCAGGTCCACTTATTCCTTAAGCTATCACTGCCTTCAATAGGCAAATTTATAAATTTTCTAACTTATGCACATTTAATATAGCTTCCATCATAAAACAATCCACTCCAGGAGGATAGATGCTTTAACATGTCCCCTTCCAAGCAGATTTCAAAAAGTACTGATCTTTCCTTTTAGTTTATTCCTCTTAAAAGAGATTAAAGACAGCAGCCACCTCTTTTTGCACTGTTCTGTCGCTGAACAACTTTGGGATGAAATGGAGATGCCAGCAACAATGACCACATTCTAAAAGAATCTTTGATGTATTTCCAGCAACAATGACCGCATTCTACATTATGAAATAGTGTTCTATTCTTGAATATATGTTCACGGTCTTCTGACATCTGGACTTTACATGTATGAATTCTACCAAATGCTTCAGCACTGTAAACTCTAGAGCAATTGTGCACTTGGATACAAGACAAACTAATCATATCTTTTCATGTATAGTTCGTTTCAATCTAGTTCATAATCAACCAAGCTGGTGCTAAAGAATACGTATTAAAGTACTATGCTTTCTGCAATACCATATTTCATGGCTGACAAATCTTGTAAACCATGTCACCCCAATTCATAAGCACGTAATCGAAGACTCAATAAAGATGAAAACTTTTCTCCTGAACTATTACTGAAAAGATACTAGGACAAGCAAATTAGCAGTGTCTCACTAATAAGTATAAATAGTTACTAAACCAAATTCAGAACAAGAATTCCCAAAGAACAACAGTAATATCAGTAATCACTCTGCTCAACCCCACTAAGCTCCTAATATACAATTCACATCTTCCTGTTCCAAGCTAGACCTTTTGGTTAGTTATAAGTGAAAAATGTTAAAACAGACCTAAAAAGATATTTTAGAACCCAAAAAAGCTTTAAAATGAAAGAATCAAACCTCCGAAACCCCATCCTACACCGAATCCGCAACCAATGCCAGCACCTAAACACAATTTCAAATTCTTTTACATCAGTACATGAAAGCAAGTAAAAAAAATAAGTTCTTGTTCTTATTGAAAGAGAAGAAGTAAAGTACTGAAAATTTATGCATACCAAAACCGATACCGGTTCCAGTGAAGTTTGTCATCACCATTGCTTCCGGCGAACAAATTACCAATCAATTGAAGAAAGATTTACAAATTGGGAGTAAAGTTCCCTTATAAAACCCCCATTTTTAATTATTTAAGGGACTACATTGAACTTACTACAAACATAAGTGACCAAAACTGCACAGTGTATATATTTAAGGGACTATACTGAACTTACTATAAACATAAAGTTGCCATTTTTGCCATTTTCTCTTTGAAATTAGTGTTGCAGCAGTCAAGAAGATCAGCAGGCAACGATCGAGCCATGGCTTTCCTCTTCCACAAATTTCAAGAGGTTCTCTAATTTACCTTGCACCCTTTAAACTGTTATTTTTGGTACGAGCGATAAGGGATAATTAATTTCATGATAACTTGTTCACCAATCAAACTGTACATTTTGTTCTAATTTTTTTCTTCATTAAGTATGTTGAAGTTATTTGTAATGTGGGTTTGCATTTGTTTGTTGAATGGACACTGTTAATTATCTAAAGTTGATTTTTTGAATTGACATACGATTTTCAGGGAGTGAAAATTCTTGCTAAAAGCCCCACTTTTGCTAGAGAAACGAGGCTTCTTCAGTTCGAAGCTGACGTAAATCTACTATTCCTTTACACTAGGTAAGAGGTGATGTACAAATTGAAATTAATTTTATTGGTTGCTGTTTTATATTGTCATTGTAATTATATTGTTTTATTCAACATTTTCGAAGTATAATGTTGTGTGAAATTCGGGTTTCTTCATTGCTGATATAGATCTAGGAAGAACTTGTTGTGTCTTTATCAAAGGGGGAATGAAGAACTTGTTTGATATTTGTGAATTTCTGTTTGCTTTTAAGTTGAAACAACAACGATAAATCCAGTGTAATCCCACATGTGGGGTCTGGGGAGGGTAGAGTGTTCGCAAACCTTATCCTTATATTTGAGAAGGTAGAGAGGTTTCAGTAAGAGCATCAGCTGAACAGATAGTGAAAAAGAGACAATAGCAATAATCAGAAAGAATAACAAGATAATCACATATCAAGGTGAAATAACACGTAGTGAAAGAAATCTAAAAATAAGGGAAAGAAACGAACAATACTAACCTTCTACGCTAATCCTAGATCTTTACTCCCTCCTGTAAAGCGTCATGTTCTCAGTGAGCTGAAGTTGCGCCGTATCCTTCTGATTGCATTAAGTTATTTTTCATAATTAAGGATTTGCTTGGGGACCGGCGTAACAGTCCTTATTCCACATTTTCCTTTCAGTTTCTTCTTTAGAGGCATACTGCTTCAGCGGGAACTGTGGTAGTATTGAGAGAGATAGTTTCTTTATTTTCTTGCCCTTGTTGATAAATAGTAGAACAAGAAGACGAAAACACCATACCCAATATAATCCCACAAGTGGGGTCTGGGGTGGGTGGTGTGTGTGCAGCCTTACCCTTACCTTGTGAAGGTGGAGAGAATGTTCCCGATAGACCCTCTGTCAAGTAAAACATATCAAAAATAGTATGAAAGAAAGCATAGAAATATGCTTTAGTGGGGAATTGAACCTACAGAGGGACTCGATTTGAAATTCCTTTACCACTGAACCGAGGTGCTCCGTTTTGATAAATAGTAGAAGTAACTAACATTCAAAATTGCGGCTTTGTTGGTGAAATTACATATATCTTTGCATTGATGCACCACTGTACTTTCATGTTGCCCTGATAAACTTTATTCTCAGTTACAACCGTTTAGGAAGGAATGCTGAAGAAGCTGATGCAGAGGAGATTATTGATATGGCTAACAAAGCCTCCTTAGACGATCAACAGAAGCAAGTTCATGAGAATGTGCATTCTCAGGTTACAAACTTTTGCAGCTATATGGATGACATATTACTCCTGGATCAAAAGGTCAAAGACAATCAGGCCACATCACCAGCAACACCACATTCTTCTCCTCATAGTAGTGGCCTTGGTCTTGCTGTTGATGGGAATTCTCTAGCACAAGACCGCATTGGTAAGAATCTGCTACATCTTAAGCTAAACATCCCATGTACCTTTTTGTTTTTTTGAGGACTTCTTAGTTGTTATATTGTGAAAACTTGTTTTAGATTTTAACTTGCACCCTACTTCAGTGTTGGCAACCATTTGATTTCCTGCTTCTTCTCTGTCATGACATTGCTTTTCCTTGTGTCATGCTGTCCTTACAATTATTTGGCTGTACCTCTCCAGTATATATCTAGTATTACCGTTAAGGCCACTACTTCATTTTTATATTAAACACAGTTAGCCTTCAACCAGTGTTGAAAATGTTTTCGTTATAAAGGTAGACAATGGAAGTAGTTATTCCTGCTTCTTGTAGCCGGTAATTTCCGTGTCGCTTGAAATTCTGAAGTAGAATATTACTGAATTTATGTAGAAATTGATGAAGTTCCTAGAATCGTTTGATTGGTAAGATGGATTTGCACTTCTTTACACAAATACAAGGTGGGGAGGGGGGGGGGGGCCTTATCGCACATCTGCTCATGGATTAAGTAGATCAAATCCAACTCTCAGTTAAGACACTTAAAAACGATTAGTGAGCTCTGGATGTAAACTGCTAAAGGAACGAGTGTAGCTATTCCAATTGGAATGCTGCTTCAACTTCTTCATTGGGAGGGGTGAATTGTCACTATTATATTTCCTTCAGTTCATTCAGTATAAAACATGATATCTATAATGAAGTTGATGGACAGTTCTAGTTGATTAAATATTTAATTTGTTGCAACATAGGCAATAACATAAAAATCACGGATCATGAGGCTCTTTGGTGGTTTGTTTTGCATATATTGTATTTCATCTGTTCTTTGCAATGGCTTCATAGCTGCATCACCCTGGTTTTTAATTACTGATAAAAATTTCAGCACAGCTGTACCTGAAACCAAGACATTGCACCGCACAGAAAATTTCAGCACAGCTGTACCTGAAACCAAGACATTGCACCGCACAGAAAATTTCAGCACAGCTGTACCTGAAACCAAGACATTGCACCGCACAGAAGTTTCACAGAGGTTAAAGGATCTTATGGGCTACACTCTCGAGGTCAAACCATCTCAAATTCCCCATGAGGATGCTGGAAAGGGTTTATTCTTACAAGGTGAAGCCAATATTGGTTCTGTCATAGCATTCTATCCTGGAGTAGTCTACCCTCCAGCATATTACCGCTACATTCCTGGGTACCCTAGAGTTGATGCCCAAAATCCACATCTGATCACACGGTATGATGGGACTATGATCAATGCCCAGCCCTGGGGTGCTGGTGGTGAATCTCGTGAATTATGGGATTGGACTAGTTCTCCTAAACAAAAGCACACTATTCAAGCTGATGAGAAAGGTTCTGACCTAGATGGAACACACTTTGGAGGCAACCTTGAAGTGTTGGAAAGGAGAAACCCTCTAGCCTTTGCTCATTTCGCCAACCACCCAGCCAAAGGCATGATCCCCAATGTTATGATATACCCTTATGATTTTCCCCTCCTTGAGAAAGATTTGAGACCCTATATACCTAATGTTTCATTTGGAAACGATGAAGAAACAGACACGAGTAACTTTGGCAGCTTTAGGTTCAAAACGTGGAAGTCCAACAACAATGAATCAAAAGTCCCCATTCTGAAGACACTTCTTCTTGTGGCTACTAGGGCAATTTGCGATGAAGAGGTTATGTTGAACTATAGACTGAGCGATTCAGAGAACATACCCTCGTGGTATACTCGAGTAGATGAAGAGGATTAAGGGCATTGAAGCTACGATCATTATGACGATGGATGCATATACAAGGTGTTGAACAACCATACACGCAAAGCAGGTGTTTACGATCATCAGCTATTGCTCAAGGCCAGCACAGAATGCCGCATTAATTTTGGTCATGGTATCTTGTTCACTTTCAGTTTTCAACATTGTGCTGAGGTCTAGAAATAGTTGAACTTTGCTCAGATGACGATTGGTAATATTTTCCATGAGATACTTTATAAGGTAGTAAAGTAATACATCTTTATTGAGAGTATGAACTCGCGACTGTTAAAATCAAAATCCTGTTGATTTCATTTGATTTAAGAGTCGGGGAATCGTACTGCTCTTGCTTAAGAGTTCAAATGCATGATGTGTGGGCTAGGCACATCGCTGAGTTTTGAACTCTGTTGCAAACAAAATCATGATATTTAAGTATAGAATAGGACGAGGAATTATTAATCTCTGCAGTACTAATCTTAGCATTATTAATCTTTGTACCAAACAACCCCTTAGTTTTAATTGTGCGCCATTGACCCTCGGGAATCGGACTAATTAGTCACGTTAACATTTTTATTGTGTCATGTGATATTTTAGGAGTTGTGTAGTCTTTCAGAGATTTATATGGCGATAGAGATATAACCAATTTTAAGTATTTTATTTTGTATAATATTTGCTTGAGATGAGTTCATATGAAGTAGTATATGATAGGTGAAAGATTCATATTACGTAACTCAAATTATTTAGTAGGCGTCTGGCCATGTAATATCATATCGTAAGATGGAATTAGTGTTTGGACATGCGATTTTACGTTGATTCCATCTCATGATTCCATATTATGAGATGTGATACCATATTCTCCAAAAATCATGATATGGAATCATATGGCAATACCATATCATAATTTGAGTTATTTTAATACAAAAATTGATCCACAAGTTTATATATTGTTAAAACGACCGCATATTTATATCTGTATCTACTAACCATTTATTTCACATGTAAATAAAATTTATAATCACATCATTACTTTTTAAAATTTATTATTCTCAAACGACATAAAGTTTATTATTCTCACCAACATATAGTCACTTTAACTCACACTTCACGATCGTTAAGTAATAAAATCTTGAAGAGCCCGTGAAAGGTGTTTTATTTTTACTCAAATATATTGATGAAACAATTACTTAAGTGGAGAACAAATAACTTTATAATAATTTATAATACGATTTTATAATTTTTTGTTTATTTGATAATATTGAATAAACAATTGGGGTTATTTTAATAATTTTAAAACTTATGGGATTTTTATGTTTATGAGAAAATACACAACACAAAAAATTCATATAGCATGTCCAAACAAAACTTCAATTTTATCTCAAAATTCCTATCATGATATCATATCGTATGGCCAAACGAACCCTTAGAATTAAAATTAGTTTGGTCAAAAGCTGCCTAACTTAAAACGTCCAGATAAACTCCATGGTGACATAAAAAAGTAAAGAAAGGGTGACACTACCATATTTTAACATATTCAATTTGAAAAAGTTAACCTTCGAAACGGATTTGAATTGTGAAAATATTTATTTATATTACACTAGGATAAATTATCTTATCATATCTCTTGACATTAAATTTTTCTCACGACTCTACTAACATAAGATCTTTTGTGCATTAAACTGTTTCTTTTATAAATTATAGATATATAAGCTTCTAGAAGTCCTTATATATGTGTGAGAGTTCAAGAAATTAAGTATTAAAACAAGTTAGGTTTAAAGTTGAAAGTGGAATTATTTAATTAGTCATTTTTATATGTTTTCACCCGGAAAAAATGGAAAAAGAAAAAAGAGAGAATAGTGAGTTTGACAAATAAAACCTTGTAATTAATTCTTTATATGAATCTGCATGTAACAGTTTTTATCCACCAACATGTGTAATCCTAATCTTATATACAACCTTTCAGATTAGCCCCGCCTTACAACCTTGCTTTCTATTGTAATTGCCATGATAGCACGTGTGTGGCTCAGCCCAAAAGGGCTGTGCGGACTTAATGTCATTTCTGTCTTTCTCCAGTGAAGTAGTATCCTTCGCGAGTGTGGCACATGCCTTTTTGTTAGTTTTAAAGACGTTTGTAACTTGAGCGCGGAGTGTAATAATTAATTTTATAAGTGATATCTAACAAAGATAAGATATACACAAGCACTATCTTATGAGATATAGAGATTATTTTTTGATAAACTTCGACTCAAAAGAGAAGTTAATCGAAGCAAAGTTACTAGAAAACTAAAAAAGTTATCGATCATTTCAAGTTCTTTTATATATATATATATATATACCTACCTGATTTTCAATATATTTACTTTAGCCGAGAATCTTTAAAAAAATAACTCTCAATCTATATAAGGTAAAATTAAAACGACTTACATATAATTTTGTTTAAAGTTTTACTTTGCGGAATTATCACCGGATATGTTGTTGTAGAGTATAATACTCCCAATAGCCAAAAAGTGGTGAATCAGCTAATAACGAATTAATCAAGTATGTACTAAAAGACAAGATCAAACAAAAATAGTGGATTAATTGTTTGGATATCACTAAAATTAAGAAAAGTTAATTAGTTACTCTTAATTCATTTTGATTAGCTGAAATTCCACAAGTAATTAATACTACTAAATAAATACAATGTGGATATGTGGTCCTTCCCACTTATTCCTCATCACAACTTCATCAGAACAAAATATATAGTTTATGGTACACAAACTAAATTTGTTTACTTCATTATATTCCAATTCTATCGTGTCCACTCAGCAATTTTTCAAGTATTTTTCTTTTTTAATTTTTCATTCGGCGTACTATATCTGTTTTCAGGGTTTGACTAATCTAGATTTACATCAAAAAGTCTCACGTTAGATGTAAAACGTTTTCTATCAAAGACGATTACATATCTAAGGTTCAAACTCAAGACCTTTGATTGAAAATGAACGAATGGTACTTCTAATTACAACACTAAAATTTTTCTTAGAGGGTTCAAAATATAAAAACGATAATTTTTGAAAACCCTTTTAAGATACCTTGGCTCCACCTTAGTACTTAAACCTTTTGGTGGTGTCTCTCTTGTAGCTAGATCAATATAAAGACCAAAATTGTATATTTAAATAAGTAATAAAGAAACAATAAGAAAAGAGTACATTTCTTAAATGATTATATTCCATATATATATATATTGGAAGTGGGCAAAAAATTTTATCCTATGATTGATAAAACAAGGGAATTAATAATATAATTATGTCTAGTTTCACTACACTGACTGAGTGAAAACATTTTTCTGTTTTTCCCTGTCCTTAATTTCATGATTTCTCCTACTAAATTCACCCTTTTCAATCAACTGAGGTTCTTCTGATATACTGGAAAGTCCTGAAAAATAAAATAAAAAAAATTAAACATATAGATAAAGGGTTCACATACACATAAGAAAATAATGTCACATATACATGATAAATTTGAAAAGCTTCCAAAAAAAAAAAAAGAGTTAATTTTGACTACTTAGCTTAAGATGATATAAAATTTAATTTATATACACGAATAGTATAAATGATTTTAACTGTCACAACATCTTATTTTCTTTATTTTCTAGGGTTATAAAATTAAGCTTATATATCGACAGTTAAAATACCATTGCGGAACACTTTAGAAAGATGTTGTAAGAAAGTTACAGATTGTTAGTGCATATAAGTTAAACTCCGATAGTACTTACATATATAATACTTTCTACAACACAAAATCTTGAAACATACCTTCAATGAAACCCTTCTTTTGCAAAAGAATTGTTGTAGCTCTCATGACATCATGTTGTTGATTTGTTTTTTCACTAAGATCAACAAAAGTCTTCAATTGTGCATTTTTAAATAACCAAGTTGACTCCATTTGTTTGTTGATCATTCTAACAGCATAATAAGGGATTCTCATATTTTTCTTCATTGATGATGATGATAATGATGAAGTATAATCCATTTTAAAGCAACAATTAACAAACATAATACAATCCATCAAGCTCTCTTTAGCTAATCCTTTCATATCATATGCTTGTGATCTTCTCCAAAGGCTTTTAGCATGTGAATTAGTTGGAGATGAAAGTGATAAAGCTTTAGTTGTATCACTAATTGCATCATTAGCCTCTCCTAATAACAATTTACATTGTGCTCTATTGCTATAAAGCACAATTCTTTCTTTTCTAAATCTTAATGGACATAACTCCAAAGCCTCACTATATTTCATCATTGCTTCTTCAATTTTCCCTAACCAAAAACTATTGTTCCCTTGTTGTTTCATCAAACTAACCATTACCCTTTTCTCTTCAAGTTTCTCATCACTCATATTTTGCTCCCTTTTCTTACTATCTACTTTCAAACCCCATATTTCTTCAAGCACTTGTTCAACACCGGTATTCTTGATTTTCACCTATTGAGACATAATATAATAAATATGTAATTAAAACGTACTACATGTGTTCACAATTTAAATTTTTAATTGATTTAAAATGGTATCAGAATAGGCAAAAGGTATCCTGAGTCCAAATCTCATCATAATTAACCACCTACAAGATAGAAATATTTTCACTCCTTTAACCCGTGCAAAAAAAATTAAATTTATACATTAGGGGGCGTGTTGAGACATAATACGATTAAGTAATTATCATTACCTTTCTTTGTTTGAAATCTGATAAAAGAGTTCTTGTGATTGTATTACCAACATTTGATCTGCCTCCAAGAGTCCTAAGTTCAATTAAATCAACAAGACACATGGAAGCCACTTGAAGAACTTTGTACCTTGTACCTGTTTGAGATATAATATAATTGCAAAATTATTAAATTCACTTGTTCTCTAACACTTAAAAGTGGTTAGATAAGATGACGATTAAAATTTTTAAATGAGATGATCACATAATTTAACAGAACCTGAATCGGCGAGAAGTAGAAGTAGACAATCTATTCCCATATATTGCCAATCATCTGAAGATCTTGCAAGATTACAAAGATTCTTGATTACATCCTTTGATTCAGCTATACATCTTCTTCCATCTTTATTATAACACAAAACTCTAATTAATCCAACCCCTCCTGGTGAAGAATCATTAGCCAATCCACCCCACATTTCACTTAACTCCTTCAAAAAATTTTGCTCACAAATGATATTTAAACACCTTTCTTTAATTGCAAAGCAATTTAAAAGATGTAAACTCCAACATTGAAGTTGACTAGCCCATTCCTCAGCTTTACTATTTTCCATTTCTAGCCCTCCAACTCCTCTAGTCAACAAATCACAATGATATTTCAATCTCATATTCAAATCCTTCACACCAACAAACTCTTTGTACACAACTTCAAGACATGTTGAAGCCAAATTCATGGCTAATTTCACAATTTCTTCTTCATAAATTGCTACACTTTTGAATGTCTTTTCATAGCTTGCTAAATGACCAATTGCTCTAATAGCCACTCTTTGTTCAACCCAAGTCATTTTTCCTCTTAAAAGATCCAATAATGGGACTAAAACACCACAATCTAATGCTTTAATAGCAAAATCAACATTGTTCATTGTATAAGAACCAATAATATGAGAAGCATAATAAGGAATATAAATGTTTTGATTTTTTTGAAGCCAAGATTTTTTATTTATACCTTTGTTGATTAGACTTGTCATGCATTCAAAAATGCCTAAAGATGGAAGCTCTTTGTCATTTGGTTGTGACATTGCCATAGTCCAAAGGCCACTTAACACTAACACAAGTTCTTGATCTTCATCAATCAAATGCATTTTTTTAAAGTAGTTTTTGATTCCATTGCTTCTAATTGATGAATTTGTTTCCTTCATTATGCAAAAGAAACAACCTAAAGGGCTATTATAACAACATTTCTCATCCAAACTAGGCATGGTGGGAATTGGAATTTTTTCTTTTTTCTTAAGTGAAATATTCATGGTAGAAGCAAGGGGAGAAATTTTGGTGTAGTAACACTAGGGTTTTGTGGTGTGTGTTTATGGTTGAAATTTGCAAGTTAATACAAAGGAGATAATTATCATCTTAGTATAGGAAAAATTGGTCAAAGTTGTGGCCTTTTGGAAGTGGAAACATACATGTGAAGATGTTATATTTATGTAGTAACTTAGTACTTCCACCGTTTTAATTTGTTTGGTTTGATTCAGTATATGAGAATTGAACTAATTAATGTGCAGTTTGAATTATAAAATTTCCATATTTAGAAACTATATAAAAAATACTGTAAGTGGTTAAACTAATGAATATTTAATGTGAATAATAAAATTTCCATATTTACAAACTATATAAAAAATACTATAAGTGGTTAAACTAATGAATGTTTAATGTGAATAATAAAATTTTACATATTTAAAAAATACATACCTAATATTTACATTTCAAAAATATTATTTGATGGTACAAAACTAGAAATTAAATAATAACTAATACAAATAAATAAAAATAAATGATATGATATAATGACATTTTAAAAGATTTTAGAAAGCTCGTTAGGTATCATCGCACCCAAAAATATAATGTAGTACTGATCAATCAAATGTATAGAGAATCATAAAATATCAAATTCAAAACTCTCAATAAAAATAATAATATTATGTGATTTTTTTTCTATATCTATCTAATTAAGCCTTTATAATCGGATAGAATTATTCAGTATTAAATATTTACCTATCGATTCATACAATAGTTACATCCACCAATAGTTATTACTTTATCATATAAGTTTACCAATAGTTTAAAAAAAATTATTTACTGTTAAAATTAAAGTGCAATACATCAAAAATGAGCTTTGGCAACAATTAATTAGTAATTGTTGTTAAATATGTATTTTTAGCGGCAATTAATACTCTTTGTATATGTCCCTAAAGACTTTAGCGACATTGGATCAAATGACACTTAACTAATATCGATAAAAAATTTAACACTATTTATTAATGTGTCTATTTATTGCCGCTAAAAGTTATTTTTATTTATAAAGGGAGTTTCATTTCATGATACGATTGGTTTTTCCTATATTGTATACATATCAATAATCGTTACTAAGCATAATCATTCATGTATATCATCAAATATTCGGAGTAATAAGCACTCTTTTAATCTTATTTAGAAATTTAAAGTTTAAAGTATATCATCGTTTTTTATAGAAAATACTTTATCTCTAAATGTAAAATTTATAAAAGCGAATTTAAATTAGTCAAATCTCAAATAAAAATCTTATGAGAAATTATTATTGAACTCGTAATTACCTAAATTAGTGAAAAGGTCCTTTTTTTCATTTGAAGTGCAACGTGCTGCCGTTAGGAAAGTTGTACCTAATTAATTTTCAATGTTTTATATTAATTTATGATTTTGTTGTTTACCTTTCTCCTATTAGGTAAATTGGGTAAAAAAGTTATTTTGTCTTATGTGTGAAAAAAAAAAATGGGGATACGTGAAAAGTTGAAAGTGAATCTTCTAAATTCACATGTAAAATATATTTAACAACAAAACAGTAATGTGCATAATTATTGTGGCAGGTAACAACAATATGTGAATCTTATCATATGTACAACTATAACATTTTTATTTTATTTTTTTATATATATAAATGAATCTTATCAACTTCATTCTGAAACACAATGTAACTCTATTAGAATATACATCCAAAAACAGAAGAAATAGCATTCAACATTTCACATGATCATGTGACCTTTCAATTACTAAGTATCAGTTACGAAGTTATAGTTCTGATTACGAGTTTAATTGATTCAGCGTTTGTATTTATATTAAAAATTTACTTAATATTATAAACTTAAATTTTACCTTTGTTCATATGAAGGTGTGAACTGTTTTTCTTTTGTGAAACTTAGCATATTATCAACTACATAAGATTAACATTTAAATGAGAGATTAGGTTGATCTTTAGTCGTATATAAGTATTAATTAAAGTCTTTGCGGATATTAGTTAATTACCCCCATTCGTCAATCTAACGTCATTATAGGCTTTAGGAATTAGGAACATTTTACAAAAAAAT
Organism: Solanum lycopersicoides; assembly: GCA_022817965.1. Classification (NCBI taxonomy): domain Eukaryota; kingdom Viridiplantae; phylum Streptophyta; class Magnoliopsida; order Solanales; family Solanaceae; genus Solanum; species Solanum lycopersicoides. Next base: position 90,519,242 of record CM040621.1, read on the forward strand.
GTCCTTAAAAACATATTTAACAACAATCGATAATCAATTACCACTAAGAATCATTTTAAAGAAACAGTATGTATAAAATATTCCATGTTTAAGCAGGGTCTGGTGAAAAATAATATCACAAGGGATGTAATCTTGACTTCACAATTGTTTTACTTTATCACTCTTATAAAATTATTCTAAATATATTATTCTCGACATCAGTAAATCTTTGTAGATACTCTACCAATTATATATATATATATATATATATATATGTGTGTGTGTGTGTGTGTGACATTAATTCCTTTGTATCCGTAAGTGAAATTGTGGTCCCTCTTTCATTCCTAAATAAACAAAAAAAAATCAAAGTACAAAAGGGGAAGGTCTCAAGAAAATGCGGCCACATTATTTAATAATAATAAACCAATTAATTAGAGCAAAAAGATAGTGACTAATTATAATCTTGGTTAATTAGTATAATTAATTAAGGTTTGCCGACTAATACTGTATCACTCGTGCTAATTCATCATGATTATTAAGTACTAAACACATAGTTTGGAGGAGGACATCTGTATTTATTTCTTGGGAATCATATATTATTAAGCTTTATTTATCACTAATCATTTATAATTAGGCGTGGATTATATATAAGTTGATTTACTTCTAAACTCGTGATTAAGGAGCCTCATCTATGTAATCTTAATTAGCTAAAGGGTGGTCGTTCGGTTCTTTCGGTCGGATTGTTATCACTGACACTAAACCGAAAAATCAAACTTCCGAAAAAAATGACACTGACATTGAATCGAAAATTCGAAGAACCTAATTAGTTCAATTTAATTCGATTTTTCGATATTTATGTCCACCCCTAATTAATCTAGCAAGACTAAGGAAAAGAGACAAATCTAATATATATATATATATAAAAAAACAAAGTCTCGTATTGATAAATTAATCGAATAAATAAAGAAGGGTGTATAAGGTGTTTGTGATGTTTGTAATGATATGAGATAATTTGGAAAAAGTTATATGGGATTGGCTCAATATGAACATTATCATTCTACATTAAGGGATCGTTTGGTATGCTTTATTAGAACAAAATAGTCAATGGATTATGTTAGGTATTATTAGTACCATGTTTGGTAGGAATTTGAGTCTATTAGTTATACCTCCAACATGGTATTATAGGATGTATTACTAATACCTTCCATTTGGAGGTATTAGTAATACATAGGATATAATACATGGGATAAGCTATGTAAAGATAAAAATATCCTCAATCATTTTAATTATTTTGTGTATTTTCTTGATTTTATTATTTATATTTGTACAAGTAAGTTTATTTAAATAAATTAGCTTACAAATTATTTAGAGAGAGTTGTTTGTTACTAATAAATCCAATATAAATCAATACAAATTTGAAATGTGAGTTGTATATTTTGTATATGAAGTTTGTGATCTAAACTTAATGTGTGTGTGTATATATATTTGCTTGGTTTTCTAATTATTTGTATTTTAAACAATTTAAAAAATTTACATACATATTTAAACTAAAACTTGCAATTTTATGTGTACATGTAGATGGTTTATTCAATTTTACCATTGTTGACCGTTTTTTCGATTTTAAAAGTAGATGGTTTATCTTTTTTTAATTGAAAATTGACCTTTTGTGAGTGATCAATTTATTAAGATGACAATTATTTAGCCTCAAATAATTCAAGTGAAAAAAATAACAAACAAGACAACTAAATTGTTCTTCCCATAGCTAATTAGAAGGTTATAAAAAATAATATTGTCCAACAATTATCTACCTTGATCCAATTACATAATAATTTAAGGGTATAATTGGAAAGAAGCTTTTCATAGAGCTATAATCCAAACACAAGATGAGGTGGGAAAAAATAAACCAAACACTTGATAAAAATAAACTCTGCATTACTAATCTCTGCACTACTTATCCCTGCATTACTAATCCCTACATTACTAATCCATGCGTTATGAATCTTTGTACCAAACAACCCCTAAGAATTATTCTTGGGCTGATTTTAGTATGGAGAGAAAATATTTTAATCAAACCACAATAATTTGTTTTTACTAATATGAATATGTCCCTTGAGTTTTAGTGATTAAGTTGTGTTTTGTACGGAGAAAAATATTTTTTAAAAATATTTGTCAATTTTTTTGGTTTGATTGATCAAATTGTTATGAATTTCTTTTTCTTTTTTTAAATGAGGAAATGACTTTTCTAATGGAAATGAAAAATGGAAAAAACAAGTTTTATAAGTGACATTTCAAGTTCATTGTCTCACACAGACCTATTTAATGCCCCCAAACCCTCGAATCCTGAACCTCACCCTAACTTAACCCCATATTTTACTAGATTACATATAAATGTTCTTGGGATAATAATTGTTTGTTTACTTATCAAACACTAAAAAATAGTAAGGAACACACTTAATTTCCAAGAAGATGTTTGTTAGGAAAACATTCTCCTTACATCTTGTTTGGATGGTTATTACCCATTGTATTATATTGTATTATGTATATTTGTTAGTTTAAATATCATATTTGTTTAGATTGTTACTTAAATTTTATTACATCGTATCATTTAAATTTATCGTCAGATAACAACAAAAAGATTCTCTTTTTGTGTAACCATCAGTTTAGTGTGATCAAATCATTATGTTAATATTTTTTCTTCTCATTTGATCTTTATTTATTAAGTACATATAACAATTCTATTCTATTGTTTATCTTACCTTTTTATAATAGCTTTATCTTATATCCCACTTTTTTAGGCTTATCATTAAATTATTAATGTGTGACATTATATATCAACGATAATAAAAAATAATATAACTTATCCAAACATTATTTATTAAAATAATAAAATATAATATATTATAAAACAATACGTAACATAGTGTATACACGACCTAGATTCAATTATCATCTCTTACTGTTCAATAACAATCCACTCCAACAGAATTAACAAAAGAAAAGCCCAAGACTAGCTATAATAAGACACAAATTTTTGTAGGAAATTTTTTCAAAATGTCAATATTTTAACATTTAAGAGGGCTCATTAGCAACACTTTCAATATTTAGTAAAAATGTCAAAATTTTAATTTGTTATGTATCTTATTTATGTTTTTGTTATTTATTTTTATTTAAAGAATACAATTTTTTAATAACAAAAGGGAGAAAATCAAGGGAGAAGATATTTAAAAAAAGGTAAGTATCACTTTATTTTCTCATCAGTTACATTTTCAAATAAAGCTCAAACTTTGTTCTTTTTTTTTCTCCAGAATCTTAACCTTTTTTTTTATTAGTTTGTATTCATTCCAATAGTATGCCAAATGAATCTATAGTTATTTAAGAAACACATTTGTATTCATATATTTTTTTCATGTGTATTTATTTTTTTTCTTCGAAAATCTTGTATTTCGTATTCATTTCAATACGTATTTTATTTATATTTCTATTTATTCTAGTTTTTATTTAGAATATTGTATAATAATATATAAAATACCAAAAAATAGTATGATGAAAAAGTGAGATAATATTTTTTAGAAAAGGAACATATCACTTAAAATTCTCATTACAATTTCAAAAAAAATCCTTTTTCATTCTATTAGATCAACTTTCCTTTGTTATGTTTTCATTATAATTGTATACCAATATTTTTTTACATTTTATGTGCTCACTTTATCATTCAAATTAAAATTATTTTTTTCTTTCAAACTACAGATTGTATTTCGATGATCAAAATTCTATTACTTGATTGCCATATATATATATATATATATATATATATACACGTATCTCAATATATATGAATATGATTTATGAAAGGGTACAAGATTTTGGGGGGGAAATAGCATACTTGGTGAAAATAATAAATCTGTTGAGGAAGGATATAATATTCTAAAAAAATAAATACAAATTGACTATGAAATAAGAATACAAGATTCTGGAAAACAGATAGCATATATGATAAAATAATATAATCAGGATACAATATTCTAAAAAAATACAAATTAATTGTTGAAAAACAGGATACATATATGTTTAAGAAATACAAATTCATATGAGATAGCATACATAGTGAAAATGATATAATCAAAATACAATATTCTAAAAAAAATAAATTGACTGTTAAAAAATAGGATACATTTATGCTTAAGAAATACAAATTCATATGAGGTACGTATTTGAATGACTACAAATAAAAAAGAAATACAATGTTCTTAATAAAAATACAAATGATGAGTAAAAGAAAAATAATTGACAAACAAAAATTAATATGAATATTATTTTGATATGAATACATTTTCGCAACCTTCTTCTTCGACTCTCTCTTTCTTCTTCATCTGCTATGTTCCTTTTTTCCAATTCTTTTCACCAAATTCAAATCTGAATTTGTGAATTAATAACCTCTAAGCAAAATTCGAAATTATTAAATATGAATAGACAAAAAAGATCAAACAATATATTATGTATGAATGCTTATGTGGATTACTACAAAGTACAATCTACTAAATCTCAAATATGAAAACAAAATCATAAAAAATAGTATTTCAAATACTAAAATTTTGAAATGCATAAATATTTGATGAATATGTTAACAAACTCATATAAAAATTAAAAAAATGACGAAAAATCTATAATACATATAAACCAAAATTCAACATAATTTTTCATTTCGAAAATAAAATCTCATGAAATCTCGCAAAATAAATGATGATTTTGAAAATACCTTTATGTATTGAGAGATTTCTTGAATTAATCGATAGATTTGAATAAATTTGTATGAACTTGGATAATTAGTTCTTCAACAATGAGAGAGAGAATAATGGTGAAAATGATAGAAGAGATTATTTTTTTGAAAGTCTTAAAGATGGAAGTAAATTTAATGATATTAAAGTCTAGAAGAAGTCTGATAGTGAATATATTTAATGTTGGACTGTTTTGAGAAATAAAAGGAAAGACAAATAATAGTATTTGAATACAAATTATTTTTAAAATATTGACATTTTGACATTTTGAATAAATATTTTAAAGTATAGATATTTTTACTAATTAAGTTAGAAATTGTGACTACTTTACTAATTTTTTCATTTTTTTAACAATAGCTTAGCTAGTCTTATACTAAAAAGGAAAGCCCAATACTAAAATAATGAACAGCAAAATGCAGTTTTCTACTTTATTAAGTTTTATATTATTTCTTTAATTATCCTAAACAGTATAATATATATATATATATATATATATATATATATATATATATATATATATAAATAAAAAAGATATTACAAATAAAAAAAACAATATGAAGTTATATGAGGGCTATACAACAATGAAATTTTCTCTGTTGGTCTCATTTTAGGGTAATTATTTAGTAAATGAAAAAAAAAATTATCTCTCTTGTAATAGCGCAGATGAGTGCAGTTGAAATTTTTGGAGGATCGTGAAAATTACGCGGTTAAGCAAACTTATACTATTTAATTAATTATCATAGCTATAGTTTGTTATAATTATCACTCAATACACTAATTACGTGACTTCGAGTTTGTATAATTAGTCACGTTTGTATATGTATAATTCGGTAAAATACACAAATACATACGTATAATATACAACTATCTAACCAATATATGTATACAATTCACCTTTCTCCCACTCTTTTCCCTCTCTCGCTCACCTCTCTCCTCCCTCTTCCAATATCGCTCGCCTCTCTCCTCCCTCTCCCTATCTTGCTTATCATATATACAAATACATATATATAAATATACAATTATCTAACTAATATACATATACAATTCACCTCTCTCCCACTCTTTTCCCTCTCTCGCTCGCCTCTCTCTTCCATATAACATGTAGCTACGAATTGTAATTATCAAACTATAGCTATGGAGAGTAATTATGCTATTTTAAAGTGACTATATGTGAAAGTTCCCCGTAAATAAAACTTTTATGCTTCTGTTTTGGGCCCAATAATATGAAGATAGAGCCCAACCTGGTGTCCAGGGAGTAGAACTTGGGTTCTTTTCCCCTCCTTGGTCCTAACCGGTCCAAAAAATACTCTTTTCGTTTAGATTTATTTATTTTACTGCTCTTTTTAATCTAACTAAAAAGGACGTTGTTATCTTTTTTGACCGACTTTTAAATTTTAATTTTTAAAATCATAAGCTTAAAAGGATATTTTGGTGCATTGTACATATCTTTAGTTTAACTACCATGAGATTCAAAGGACGTTCTTTACTTTCTTAAATTTCATGTTAAGTAAAAATCAAAAAAACAAATTGAAACATGGATTGTAAAATTTTATTTTAATTTTGAGAAACTTATGTACTCGATGTTTATATCAAACCGTCACGATTAAACTGATGTGGACAGTGGAAGCTGTATGTGTTTATCTTACTTTCACCACAGGCCCACTAGTTTGTGTGGAAAGTCATGTATTATTCACCCTTAACTTTATGTCTTTTTTTTTTTTTTTCCTTTGTGGAACAAAGAACATCATGTGTCGACTGTAACGTTTCAAAAAAAGAAAAAGAAATGGTTCCATGTCGGAAAGAATCTACCATCTTGATCTTGACAAGCAGATTCATATAAAAATTGTTTTTTTTTTCTCGAACAATATATATACTAGTTTAAATCCCGACTATTCTGTTCAATCATAAAGATAAGAGTAAGATTTGTATACGGGTCAAGGGATATTTAATGAATGGTGGTGATTACGCTACGTGTGAGGTATAATTCATACTGATACTGTGCGCCATTTGTATTCAAGTAATGCAATCATCATATTCAGAAAGACACTATTTTTTTTTCTTTCTTTAATGTCAGCATTTTCAAACACAGAATAGAGGCAAAAAGCAAAATATTATTTGCAACTAAGATAAGGTCTAGCACAAAGCGTGCCCCCATAACAATAATCACTCATCATTCCTTGTTTACACAAACAACCCTACTGCAAAAATTATATATTTGCCCATACTTTTCATAGCAACACTAATCATCACTGTCCAAAAAAAACATATAGAATTGAGACTCGAACTGACCGAGTGGTTTGCACTTGAGGCTTTTCATGTTGATGGTCGCGAAAGCAAACAGGTTTGCCTTCTAGGTCGAGCACCTTAGGATAGCAGCAGCCAATTTCCCTGTCATCAAAAAAAGAAAAAATTAGAGGGTTGTAGGGTGGAGAGGGGATTTTGGGGGGGGAGGGGGAGGGGACATACACACAACATCTTTAGTCCTTTCCTCTGAAATTTCAGCAAGTTTAAATGGAGTGAAACTATTCAACTACCTTCATTCATATAATAGAAGTAAAGAGATTACAGTTGCAAATGAAAAGGCCTACATCATTTACCAGAAATGCAGATTGATAGAGAGGATTCCACAAAGGGAATTTTAATTGAAACAAGAAGATATCCTGTTGTGAATATATTTACAGATTGAGATAAGACTTCTATAAAACCTCAAAATTCCTCAATCATCTGACATCTAGCTTACTATTTTACCTGGTTCTGTCAGCCTATTTATACCAACAAGACCTAACATCTTAAGAAATTACAGACAGATCCTAATAATTCATCTTCAATACAATGTTATTGACATTGCCACCATCTCTTGATTTATCCAAAGCAGCAACCTTAGCTCGGTAAGCTGCAGCAGCAGCGGCAGACACAGTAGTCTTTACCCTCTCTCCTTGAGAAAGCTCACACGCTTCACCAATTGAACTGAATCTTAGCTCAGCGGGAGGAATAAAACACTCTTCAGATAAGCCTGGAACATTGAATGCCACTTCCTCAATAGTCCATGCTTCTTCCATCCTGGTCTTCGTGTGACTCATGGCTGTTTCACCAAATCGGAAAAGGGTTACAACTGATCGTCCCGAGTGAGCAATCATGATCCCCTCAACCGGTCTGTAATCATCAAGGAATGAATTGATTGTCGTCTCCCAATAAACAGCATCACCCCCATTTGTTTGGATTCGGGTCAAATGTGAGTCCTCCAGGTGCACAAGAAGCCCTGTTTTTTGGCTAAAATAGCCAAATAAGACATGCCGAATGATCTCGGCTGGTCCTTCACTCCTGGCTTTCAATGTATGTGGATCAGCACAAAGTTTGAGAATGAAACAATCCTCACCATTGATCTTCTTTTCTCCAGTACATTTTGCACTAGCAAACATGTTTGCAGTAGTTCTAGGATCAAGTCCCTACAAGTAAGTTACGGACATGGGTCAGTCATTGAAATTGAGGACCACAAAAGAAAGTAAGCAAGCTGTATTAAAAAATGTACCTGAAGCGCTCGCCTCAATGGCCTAACTGGTCCCTTTGCAGCATGTGCACCGAGCCAAGGGGTATGTCTCCAAACAAGTTTACCATTGCAACCAGCATGAACCTTACTGCTACCAAGCGCGAGCTCCACATACCACATGTCAGGGTTCATTTGCCATAGCACAAATCCCCCAGACTCAGCTGTCTTAGAAGAATTCCTGTTCTTAATTACTTTTGTAGCAGTTTCAATATCTGATGCCATCATCCTTACTTTTCCCATAGCATAAGCATTATACATAGTGTTTTGAAGTTTCTGTCCTCCAGAGGCTGCAGTATACTGCTGCAATATATACTGAGCTGACGAAGTCTCCTGCAAATTCATAGTAACACACAGTCAATCAATTACGCCTAAATCCAAAATAAGCTCATAGTGAAAAATAATTAATCAATTAGTAAAGAGGTGTGAACTAACGACAACGCAGAAAACTCAAACAAGGACCACCAACACAACACCATGTCCAATCATCCTTACATTGCCTTAAATGAAGACTTTGATAGTCCACCAATACAAGTAAAGGGCTACATCCAGATAGCCAATTCCAGCCCACAAAAACACAAAAATGATAAATTCAAGATCCCCAAATGGAGCCCATTCTTTATTTTAGACCTCACTGTGTATGTAGCAAGATTTATATAATAATCTTAAATCCAATTTCCTTCTCTATCTAAAAGAATTTATGCACACATATAGACTGTCAAAAAACATGGCACAACCAAAATCCCCATCATGCATTCAAACAGAAGCCAAGAGAACATCCAAACTTAGTACAGGGCAAAACGACAGGAAAGCATAAACCAAAAGTCTCAATTTCACACAGTTATTAACTCAATGAAGTCCAAAAAATATACTTAATATAGCAAAAAACTGAAAGAAACAATTTTTTTGTTGGAATCAAACAAAATTACAACCTACACTGACAACCCACCTTTGTCACATCTCACACACAACCAATATTGCTCAAACTCTTCAAAAATATCAACGGGTGCCCAACTTAGCACACAACAAATAAAAACAGAAAAAAAAAAAAGTAATCTTTGAATCCAAAAATTTGTAACTAAAACTTACAATGGGAGTATCTTTGATGCTAAGATGAGGCAAAGGATCATTGTTGCTAACATGCACCGGTGCCAGCGGCGCACCCAAGACACCAAGCAGCAACCTCAGATCCGACCTCTGTAAACCCGACCCGGAAGTCGAAACAGAAGGTGCCCGACATAGCTGACCCTTCATCCACCACCTATCAGACTTTGAATCCCCAACTTCCGACCCGTTCGGAGCCGGACCTTCCATCAACGGCGACAATGTCTCCACACAGGGCCTTAAACTCCCCGATCTTGAAATATAAACTTCCGGTTGCGGCGCTTGATTCCCCTTCCTCCTCCGAAGCAAACCCGACCCGGACGGAGATGGGCTTCTTCCTCTTGACTTAGCCGGTGATAATCCTCTTACCACTTCATCTTTTAGTGCTGAGAAAAACCCTTGTTTCTTCTCCATTTTTGGTGAAACCCAAGTTGAGAAATGAGCAGAAAAGACCCAAATCAAGAGTCTCAAGTCTCAACTCTCAAGTGTGAAATGGTTGCAGAAAATGCAGAGAAGGTGTTTGCTAGTTGGTCTCACTGAAAAAGGCAAAACTAAATGCAGGCAGAAGCAGAAGAAGGATAGAAAAGGGGTAGTAAGGGTGGGGGGGGGGGGCGGGGTAAAGGGCATGCCGTTATGAAGAAGCAAAACATTTCCATGCTTTTGCGTTTATATAATATGTAAATCCTAATCTACTCATCATTCCCTAGATTTATTATGCTAATAACTTTTTCTATGACAAATATACCCTTATGATCTTATCTTTTTTTTTTAAAAAGAATTTTTTTTATTACTATTAATTTCTTTTCCAAAAGAATAATACTCACCTAATAAAGTAGAAAGGAAAATTTGACTAAAGAAAATGATTAACTCGATATACAAAACATCCGGTATTAACAGGATTGAAAAAGAAATTACACCTCAAGAAATTGATTTAACATATAATTGATTAATTTATGTAATTATTGAATAAGGAAAAAATATCGTACGAATGGACGTTTGTACTTTGATTGTTGTTATTAAATTAATGAGTTAGGACATGTATTTTACTTCTTTTACCATCTACTATAAGACCATTTTGATATGTTTTCTTTTTTTACTTAGGTTTGATGACTTGAGTCGAGGGTCTCCATAAAATAATGATAAGATCTGCATACACTTTATTCTTTTCAGATCCCCACTTAATTTGATGATTATAGATATTGTTGTGGTTGTACGACCAAACTCAACAAACAAAGAGAATTGACCTTGTAGCATTTTATAAAGTTATTTAAATTTTATGTCATTTTATACATAAAAAAATATCTGAAAACTGACTATTCAATTTATAAGTGATCATACGAGATCAGTTTCATCGGTTACATGTAGGAAAATGTGAGGGGTAAAAGTGTCATTTAGTGTAAGAAAGGTACATTGGGTGGGGTGAAATGTCAAGAAGCAAGGTAGGTGTATGGTACAAATAGAGGTATGAAAGAAGAAGAAGAATTACATTAGGCTCCAAAGATGAAATGAGTGAAAATTACAAGGTTGTTATTTTAGGCGCCTTCTTTTTTTGTCCTTTTTTCAACTTAAGCTTTCTTTGGTTGGTGGCTTTGCAAATTATACTGTTTTTCTCACTTTTCCTTTTTTTTTTTTTTTTTTTATTTTCCCCCATTTGCTTTTTCCTCTTTTTGTTTTCTTGATTATAATAATTAAGTAATATACGATCTGAGAAAATAGTTAATTGTAAATCCATATTACTGATTGCTCTTTGAAATGGTTTAATGAACCCTACAAAAATGATGCTATAATGATTTTATTTCTTATTTAGATCACCTAAATTAGGTTTGGGAATTTGAGATTTAAAATTATATATTCAGTAAAGGAAAAATAAGTCAAAGTTATTGGGTTTTTAATGATTTTCTTAAAATAAATACATAATTTAAATCAAACCTATTATTTTTGTTGTTTTAATATGTTTATCTTACTTTTTTTTTAATTCATTTTAAAAAAAGAATATCATTTTTTTCTATTTTTGATAATTCTTTAATTTTAATTTATATCTATCATGTTTAAGATCATCATATTAAATGATATTTTGATATATTCTCTGTATCTTTAGTTCAAGACGATACAAATCCAAAATAAATTACGTTCTTAGACTTTATTACAAGTCAAAACTATACATATAAATATTATTATAACGAATTACAACTTCATCTTCAAAACTTTCACATAAAGTGAAAAAATATTTCATTTCTATGGTCAAACGTCTACTACATGTTATTATAATCAACATAAAGGGTGTGTTTAAAATGGAGGAAACATTTGATGAAAAATATTTTTCAATTTTTTAATGTTTAGTTGGTCTAAAATTTAAAAATAATTTTTCTCAAAAAATTTCTTTAAAAATGAAGAGAAAAAAAATCCTAAAAGATGAAAGAGAAAACAAGTTACAAAAGTGATATTCTACATTAGTTATATTCCCCCCATCCTATAATATACTTCATCTTCAATCTCACCCTCGTAACCCCCACACTCAACTTCCACAATATATGAAGTATTTTCTAAAATAATTTTTTTTTACTTACATACCAAACACAAAATTAAGTTAAATTCTTTCACATTAGCACAACCCAACCAAAATATATACTAGTTCTCATATTCATCGTTCATGATATTTATCTAAATTATATATATATAATTTTTTGTAACTCACATATCGTACACAAAAATTTTGTAACTCACGTACCGTACGCAAAAAACAATTAAGTAAAAAGTTCCTCAAACCAACACCACCCAAAAATATATACTACCAATTAAAACATAGGCATGTGGGAAATGAATTTGAAGAGTAAAGGAAGATTGAAGTGGAGCAGCCGATGAGTTATAATCCTAACCCCAACTGATAGTGAAACGCCTTCTTCTATCTTTGTTTCTTTATGACATTTATTTTTATTTTTCTTATGACTCCACCCTTCAAATACTTGTATTTTTTTTCTGACTAAATTCACATTCACGTCTGAAAGTTTCACATTAAGAATAAATATTATCTAATAAAGGCGAGTTTAAGTACTTAACGCTTCACAGTTTCAATTTCTATATATATTTGTATTTGTACTATAAAAAGTTATTGACTTGACCACTTGATTGGTAAAATATACAGTAATTAGGGATAATTGAAGAGTAGCTTCAAGTCTTATTCCGTTTTGCTAACGCATAAGTGGATAAATTGATGTAAAAGCTAAAATGATGCTGACAAATATCCAAACATGATCTTTTACGTATATTTGTAGGGGGGGAAAAGAGAACTTAGAAGCTAAGTACTCTATTTTCATGAATGGTGTCCTTAATCTTCTAAGAAACATTTAGTTATGTTGACCAAAGGTTACAATTTTGTACAAAGGCTGCTTAGCTATAGTTTTGATAATTAATTTAGTGAAGTTCGATAATATTAACTCAGACCTTGAGATAGTCGGAAGGATTGCCTAGACAAGATCATCCATAAAAAAAGTGTGTAATTACTCATTGATCGAACGCTCTTACGCTAAAAAATGAATGAGACTAAGCAATTTGTCGAAAGTGTGATATAATAATAAATCGATACAAGAGAATTCTTCCTTAGAGAAAAGCCTCCGAGCGATAGTGGTAGAGACGAAGAGGAAATGAGAAAGCCAACACAAAAATTGGTAAGACCTAAAGGTTTCTCTGCAAGGTTCGTCCACAAAGGGTGAGCCAGAGCCTAAGATCAGGTCGAAAGACGTAGTCGATGTACAACATGTGAATATCCCTGTACTACTGATTGTTGATCCCGAAGGACAAAAATGTCTGAATCAACCAAAAGATGATTATCGATTCAAGAACTGTTATGTTTCTGCTTTTTCAGCGTATATCAGAATACTTATCCAAAGTACACATTAATTAAGTAGCATTTATAAAAATTTAAAATCTCTAAACTCAAAATTCTAACTCGACCTCCAATTTTTATAACTATTGTTATTCTTGCCTTCTAATACAAAAAAAAAAAAGGGACCCCCTATGCCCACATAGCAACTATCTTATTTGTTTCCCATTTGGATGACTAATTGACTATAGATAAGATATGTAACAACTTGATATACTAGTATATATTATTATTTTTTGACAAATTTGCCATAGGAATCAAAGTGGTTAGATATTTCTATTCAAAAAATTTATGCGCCCATCGCGCCGGGTTGGCACCCTTTTGGACCTTATAGGATACTATACTATAAAAAAATATAATAACATTTAATACACTTCATTTTTTTCCCCTCTTTTCATAAAGTTCATTTTTTTTCTCTTTTTAATATTTTCAATTAACAAATGAAAAAATTGAGAATTTATGTCCTAAGAAGCTTATGTAATGAGCCTACAATTATTAAAAATAATTGAATTAGGTTGACTTGGTTAGCCATGTGACGTGATGAATGATGACTATGCAAAATGAGTATATTAGGCTGAAATCAATGCATGCTTTCAAACAATTGGATGGACAATGACAATCACGCATGTAACTCATTATTACTCGCTGGATCGAGCTAAAATTTAAAATTTATGAATCTTAAATTTTAATTTATTTTAAAATAATTAAGGTTTGAATTAATTCTTCAAATCGATCCAATTCACACTATAAAATAGTGTGTATTATATGAGAATTTTTCTGGAAATTAGTATGAAACTCATATAAAACTTATTTTCTTGTAAATTTTCAAAAAAAATTCCATGTAATATACAATTTTCTTGTAGTGTCATCTTGATTGTGGTAAGATACATTCTACCATAGTACCGCTATCCGAAGTTAGAGACTGGTTTACATTTTTTCAGTTCTTTGTGTTAAAAGCACCGACCTAATGACCTTCGTATGTCAATTTTATATGAAAAAAACAAACAAAAACTTTTAAAAATGAACATCATGAAGTCGATTTTTGATTTTTGTTATTAGAGACTCTAGCTCCGCCCCTATGAGCGTGTCACGTTAATTAACAACCTTCATCTAAAAAAAAAAGAAGTTAAAATGACTACTTTTTATAAGAACAAAACAAAATAAAATTTAGTTCACACATTATGTGTTGCATGGGTAAAGACTTTTAACGTGGGAAAAAAAAAACATGATGTGGGTGTCATGAGAAATCATTAACATGAAAGGTTTTGTTTGTGATTAAAGTTAAGATGACTTTTTTTTTTTAGTGCACACCAACTGTTTGTCAATTTTGCCTGTTTAAAATTTTAATCCATTAAACCATCAATTTTGAATTATATACCTGTTTAATTCACTTTATTAGGCCCACTTAATTTCGAAAAATACTTATTTCTATCTGGGGCACCAATCAGATATATTGAAAAATTACATTATATATACGGAAAAGGGTCAAAATTGCCCCTAAACTATATGAAATAGATCACTTATACCCTTCGTTAAATTTTGGGATCAAAAATACCCCCGCTGTTATCCTAAGAGACCACAAATACCCTCAAGAGTTAACACCCCAATTTTTTAGTGACGTGGCATGCCACATAGGACTAATCCCTCCACCTAAGCGTTGCCAACTAGGATTCATTCAAAAGAACTAGACCTTTAGCGGCGACAATAGTTGTCACAAAAGCCCAAAAAATCGTCACTAAAAGTTTTCAACATTAAATTCTAATTTTGTATTTTTTTCTTCATTATTTTTTTAAAAAAACGCAAATAATATCGATTAAGTAGGAGTTTGAAGACACTGTTTTATTTTTATGTTGTATGAAAATGTATAAAATGTACAATGATGCATTATATAGTAGGAGATGTGAATCGAGAAGTAATTTTCGTGATTTTTCGTGATAATATTGGGTGCTTTTAATATTAATATTGCAAGTTATTTATTTTAGAAAATTAGATTGCGATCGAAAATTAATTATCATATTATTTTTTTTGAAAAAATAGGTTTTACTATTAGTCGTCACTAAAAATCACCCATTACCTTTAGTGACGATTTTTTGGGCTTTTGTGGCAACTATTGTCGCCACTAAAGGTCTAGTTCTTTTGAATGAATCCTAGTTGGCAACGCTTAGGTGGAGGGATTAGTCCTATCTGGCATGCCACGTCTCCTAAAAATTGGGGTGTTAACTCTTGAGGGTATTTGTGGTCTCTTAGGATAACAGCGGGGGTATTTTTGATCCCAAAATGTAACGAAGGGTATAAGTGATCTATTTCACATAGTTCAGGGGCAATTTTGACCCTTTTCCGTTATATATAAGATTCATTGGATATCCTGCGTTGAATTTTGTTTTGCATATA
This sequence comes from Solanum lycopersicoides, assembly GCA_022817965.1. Lineage (NCBI taxonomy): Eukaryota > Viridiplantae > Streptophyta > Magnoliopsida > Solanales > Solanaceae > Solanum > Solanum lycopersicoides. Next base: position 90,534,915 of record CM040621.1, read on the forward strand.
TACAAGTAAAATCATATACGAAATGATTAAATAATCTACTTTGGACACACTTAACATAACAAGTTGTTATTTCTGATCATCCTTTAATTCCTGACTCCACCACTGTCTTCATATATATATTTGATACTTCAATTTTTACTAATGAAAAATTTTAGTTCCGTTAAAATTAATTCTTGAATTCTTTATATATTTTTCATATTCAATTCTTAATAATAAAAGATTTTGGCTCTATCACTCGTCTAGCGAAAGAACATATATGTAGTTTTAGTTTGTAGAAGTCAAAAGTCAAATAACTCAGAGATTGAGATTCTCAATCTTTAGTGGAATCAAGTGACGTGTACATTAACTCCAAATAAGAAAAAACCATCGCAGTTCACAACTTGATACTATATTATATATATATATATATAAATCTCATCATCTGATGCCTATTTCCTATTTTATTTTTATACTAATAATTTATAATATATATTACTGAGAAATGTGTAATGTTGGTCAAAAAATTAAAAAATGCAAAGGACAAAAAGAAAGACAAAAATTAAAGAGAGAGAGTATGGGTTTTGTGATGACTTAAAAAGAATAAAGGGATCGATTGAGTGAAGGATGCCAAAGAGGTCCGGACAAAGGGGCACATCTTCCTGTTTTATTCCAAAGCCAACACCTACAATATTGTTTCTTTTTTCCTTCCATTTTTCATCGAACGTTTGATATTCGTAAAATATTAAAATTAAATTAAATTTAAATTTGAATAGTATAAGGCTTATTTTTGTGATGATGCTTTAAAGATCTCTCATTTAGGATAGATGAATTTCAATCATTCTATCACAGTCTATATTCATATTAATGATAAGTACAATATTTATTACATCCAAAAATTATATTTAATGGTGATTAATTAATGATAATAATTTAATTATCATTAAATATTTATTTTTTGCAATAATTAAAACTTTTTGTAATGTTTCTAAACTTTATAACAATATTAAATCTAATGACAATTAAATAATATTGATAAAGACTTTAATATTTTTTATTAATATATATATTTATTATCGCTAAAAATTAAAAGTTATTGAGTTCAAAAAGCCTGAAGTGAAAATAAATAAATTCATAAATAAGAAGGTATTAAATAAAGTGACTAATTAGTCGATAAATAATACATAAGGAATTTTGGTGACTCATTCTTTAATTTCAAGATTCTTAAATAAATATTCCTTTTCATCATTTTTAGTTGTCATGATTATAAGAAATAAATTATTTAAAATACTACTTTAATTAGATAATCGAGATATATTTAATTACTTATTTTTTCCATCACCCTTACTTTAATATATACCTAAAGAAATTATTGCGGGGAAAGAAAAATAAATTTTATAAGAAAAAAATGAATAATAGATAAAAGTGTAAAAATATTTAAAAATAAAAGAACATAAAAAAAAATTATTCTAGCTTAATTTTGTGGCTAAAAAGATTTTTCCATGATATAATTAGATTCTCTCTTCTTAGACAACCTTGAGATTTGTAATCCTCCTCCTTTCCCACTTTATATAATGCAATTATTATTTGGAGAATTAAATGAGTTTTTTTAATCACAATTTTTTAAATATCTTTAAGATATTTGAATGGTTAATTATGACTATTTGCAATTTCAGCCACTCATTTACACACCTTTAACCCAAAATTTATTTTTAAACATTCCACTTAGTTTTCATTAATTCATTGAATAATTGCGACATGTTAATACACTGGAGTGATAATTATTAATGATGATGTAAGCATAATACAGTGATAAAATTGTTTCATCCTTAATTAACTAGAGATTTTAGATTTAACTTCTGTGCACGGAAATTTTTTTATTAAAAATCTTACAATGAACGATTCAAATTTAATTGAAATCTCGATACAGATTTCAAACACCGAACTAATTTTTTTTTTATAGCATAGGCATTAATAGGTTCTATTATATGTTATTTGAGGCACTATTGAAGCACATGGTTGTGCAACATGCATTTTGTATTATTTTGATTGATCTACTCATAACGAACAAATGAAGAGACAGATTATTTGGTCAAACTTTTTAATCTAATTATTTTGTGATGCGTTTTTATGAAAATACTTTTTTTAGAAAGTACTTTAAAAAAATAATAAATTGTGTTTTGACAAAATTACTTGATAAACATATCTATCAGTACTTTGCTTTGACTATTTTTTCCAAATAAACTTTTAGAGTGTCGTTTTATGAAAAAATCACGTAAATATTGAGTCTAAACATTTACTATGAAAGACTATCATAAAATCGATAAAGATAGAAAAACAATACATAAAAACTCTCAACTATAAAAAGTTTGCAATCTGAGCAATAATATTTTTTTTTAAAAAAAAAATACAATAACATTAAGAAGACTATATAATATCCATGTTATGATTTAAATATATAAATATACTCAACGTAAAGAGGATATGTTTAAACATGTATTTTTTATAGATAATCTTATTCTGGAAAAAAAGTACGTAATTTTATGCTTCTACTTCGATGACAAATTTAGAAGTTTCAGCTTCCTTCCAACACCATAAAAGTATTTATATATGTTTTGGCTAAAAATCTTTTTTTTTTTTTTTAAAGTATTTTTTTGAACGCCTTAATTTTTTAAAATAATCCTTTTATTTGTTTATTAATATTAATAAATACTTTTAACTTAAAAAATGAATTAGCCAAACAAATAAAAATGTATTATCCAACTTGACCCATCAAACATATAATTAAAGACTTATAAACGAAAACTTAGCCATGTTGAGTGTTGACTACCAATATTTACTAGGCATTTGAGCATGATTTTATTTTTAAAAAAATAATATTTAAAGTATCATTTGAAATTAAGTTGACAAAGAATACGAAGTTATAGTTATGTTTGAACATGAAAATAAAATTAAAGTTATGTGTGTAAAAACTTAAAAAAAGAAACTTATAAACTTGTTTTTCAAACCTCAAATGCTATATTTCAAATTAAAAGTTGAACTTTATCATAAACAAACACTTATTTTAAATATAATTTTAGTAATATTTGTCAAATATATATAATGGGGCACAACTCACACACATATACAGTTCAATATATAATGTATTTTGGTTATTTTTTTAATTTTATTATTTTGCATTTGGTGGAATTTTTTTTTTTTAGGGAGCAAAAGCATATGGGAATGTCAACAAAGAAGGTATCAAGTAAGGACTTTTTTTTGGCGCAATTGACGGAAGAGAATGCATGGTGCTTTGACCTACATATCTTCTTCAGATTATTTTTCGATTCGTATCAAAATAAATATCATCTTAATAAAAAAATTCAAAATATGTATCATAGTTGTAATTAAGATAAAACTGAGTAGTATGTTATTTCAACTATACTATTATACTCTATCTTTTTAATAACAACAAAGCCATACAAGTTTTAAGTAAACTACATGTTGCATTTGTTGTTTTGTTAATGGAAAAAAGGACAAATATATCCTCAAATTATCGTAATGGTATGTAAATATCCTATTCGTCATACTTATGGGACATTAATGCCCGTGTGTTAAAAAATTAGAGCATATATACTTTTTATACTAACGGACATACATGTGTCATAATCTTATTCACCGATCCGACATTTATCGACGGGTAAGATTGCGCCACGTGTCCCTATTTAGTCTTCTGTTAGAGTGAAGAGCATATATACTCTAGTTTTTAGACGACATGGACACCAATATTTCAAAAAATATGACGGAGGGTATCTGCATACATTTACGATAGTTCGAATGTATAATTATTCTTTTTTCCTTAGTTAATTAACGTAATTTTTTGCTAAGATGACACTTAATTTGAAATGGCGAAAGTATATGGAGATATGCAACTAAAATTTGTTTATTTAAACTCCACAAAATTAATATATAAACACTATTTTTTCCTAGCTACCTTATTTTTGTCAACAAATATTAGATTGATGTCATTAGGTGTTTGTCTCTAAGTTGTTGGCTTTCCTACTCATTTTTTTTTCCTTTTCCAATGCCAACCACATCACACATTAAACACAGTACTGCATTGACTGTATACAAATTTATTCCAACAATATGTTTATTATTTTGTATTATTAAATTATTCTGTATAAATTCCATTACATGCATAGTCAAATCTTGCCCTAATATATAATTTCTTTTAGAAAAAGTAATAATGATTGAGCAATAAATTAAATAAAATTAAAAGGAACAATACTTAAAATGAGATAATTTGTCCATAGTAGGTGTTTCACCATGCAAATAAATGAATTATGGGTAACATGGTGTGCACGTTGTGCGTAATAACAAACATTTGTGCATACTAAACATTAATCACGCAACAAATTTTAATCAGCTATACGATTTTTCTAGCTTAAAGGAAGGAGGATTGTCTAAGTCTTATAAGGAGTCCACGCATCTCATTAACCACCGATGTTGAATTTTTGTCATTCTTTAACACTAATGTAACATGTGTTTGGATGAACATGCACTTGTGTATTCGAATGATACATTATAATTAATTAGTTGATCTTACGTTATTTCAATTCTCCTTATTTATTTGGGTATGGATTTGATAATGTGAATAAATTATTTTAAAAAAAAAGTATATTTTGATCAACGTACTCTTAAACGTCTCGTTTAAATATTGTGCAATTTCATAATTAAGCATGATATTTTATTTCATTGGAAGTGGAACTTTGGGTTATATTACTATAGTAAACGGGTAAGTAATAATTAGAATTAATAATCTGACCAAGAAAAATATATCAAACTATAGAAATTCAAAACATGTATAAAATCACAAATCCACAATTTATTAAAAAATATTAAACATCAACTATGGTAGGTAGATCACGGTCTTAAAAATCAATTAATTTCTTCGTTAGCTGAATACCATGAAAAATCATTTTCTTATTATTTAATTCTATTAAAGAGAAGTCTTCCGTGAGTAGGTGTAAATGTGTAATGAACTTAATGCAAAATATTTGAATTTATTATTTTTTATATTATATCCTCACTAAAACGTATTGAATTAAATCAGAATTTTAAAATTAAATATGTTTGGACGAGAATATCATTTAGAAATTCATTCTAACTTCTAAAACATGATTGAGCGCAGACGAGAGGACTCCATTTTCCCGCATTCCTCTATCCACGAGTAGAACGCTACAGATGCACAACACATGGAGACGACTTTTGATTCTTCACTTTAAAGAGTAGAGTCGTTATCTAGCTATCTAACCCCTATTTATATAAAAGTAAAAAAAATCATGCTTGTGTTGTATTAATCTTTTTCACACTTGTGAAATTATATTGAATATATAATTGTTTTATGCGTAATCAATTTTAAAGAAAAATTTGATATTGTTATTAATAATTAGTTGAGAGAGAGATTGAAATTAGTAGAAGGTGGGGCAATTGAGGTATGACTTGTTATTAATTTCATAATCACAAAATCAATGACAAGCCCCACAAGTTTTTTTTGTGTTCAACAGAATTTTCCTAATCAGGTTTAGAAAGTCTTAAATGGTTGGTCTGTTTTTTTTGTTTTTATGTTAAGAAATCAATTTAGAATTGAATTGAAAAATAATTTATCTGATTTAATTAATGGCAGAGATTACAGAAAAAGATGGCACTTGATTTGATCTTTCCATTTAGTTATTTAAGTGTCTCGACAGAATATTACTTTATTATAACTTCATTATCACTTTATATTACGTGATATTTATATTTATTGGTCATCGTCTGTGATATTAAATTAAAATAGCGATCACATTTTGATAAATGTTATTATATATAAACAAAATTAAAGATTATAAAGTATAGTACCACGTTAACTACGTTTGTAGTGTCAATGTATGAATTAATTAGCTTTAGTGAGCTTGATTAAATTGGGAATATGTTTTATGGGACCATATTGGTAAGAAAAATTTAATTGTTCGATACAATTAAAGTGAAAAAAAAATCCTGGGTACCTCATTTGAATACTACTATTTTAGTATGTATAGTCTTTTTATGACACGTTGAACCACTTTGAAATAATTTTAAATATATCGTGTTTGAAGTTTCATATGACAAATATTCGGACATTTAGTTTTGAAGTTTCGACAAAAATGATTTAATTGTCGTACAAAATTGAGTAGAGCCCAGCCCAATCGTCAAATTCCAGCCCAACAAGGATTATCACTTGTCAACATGGGACAAAGCCATCAAGGAAAAAACTCAAATGGGAAATAGCTTGGGCCTTGGGCCTTTTGAGGCCCAAATTTATTGGGATATCCACTACATTTTCTATGAAGTCCAATAGAACAACATTAAAAAGAGTACTAGTTTTCTAAAAATTAACTACTAATATATAGTGTATAATCACAGAATAATATGTACAATATTTAATAAGTATGATCAGTATGTATATTGGTAATGCACTAAGGGGGCGTTTGGTAGGTTAAATTAAAAGAAATAATTCATATACTATATGTGATATAATTTAACTGTGTTTGGTAGGAATGTGAGCCTATGTATAACTAATCCATGGATTAGTTAATACATCCTACATGGTATTATGTGATGTATTACTAATACCTTCCATTTGGAGGTATTAGTAATACATAGGATATAATACCATGTGATAAGCACATAAAGACAAAAATATCCCTCAAATCTTTTTAATTTTTATTTTAATTTCTTGATCTTATGTTTTATATTTATACTGGTAAAATTATTTAAATAAATTAGTTTACAAATTATTTAGGGAGACTTATTTGTAACTACATATATCTAATTCAAATAAATACAAATTTAAAATGTGAGTTATTAAACATTTACTAATTAAAAGACAAAGATATCACTAATTATTCGTATTTTGAACAATTTAAATTTTTTACATACATATTAAAATTATAACTTGCAATTTTTTATGTGTAAATGTACATGGTTTATTCAATTTTCCAATTGTTGACCGTCTTTATAATTTTAAAAGTAGTTGGTTTATCTTTTTTAAATTTAAAATTGACATTTTATTAGTGATCAATTTATTAAGATGAAAATTATTTATCCTCAAATAATTCAAGTAGAAAATTGAAAACATGACAACAAAATTATTCTTCTCATAACTAGTTATAATGTCATAAAAGAAATATTTTCCGATAATTATCTACCTTAACCCAATTACATAATAATATAAGGGTATAATTAGAAAAGAGATTTTTAAAGAATTTGATTTCAAATACAAGTTGGGATTGGAAACAATGAATCAAAAAATTGATAAAAATAAACTATGCATTACTAATCTCTGCACTACTAATTCATGCATTACTGATTCCTTCATTACTAATTCATGCGTTATTCATTTTTTTTACCAAATGAAGTATCCACCACACTTACAAACTATTAAGATTAGATGGGTGATTTAATTTTCTATCGACTGGTTAAAAATGCTAAGATTATACTTTAATCATTCCACTTTTAGCAATGAGTCATCGGAGGATATAGAGAATGAAAATCCAACTTTGCTAACATTGACTTGATTTCTTAAGAATCATTTGATAGCTGGATTGAAAGTGAGTTAAATAGGCAGAGGCAAACTTAGGATTTAAAGATCGTGAAGACACCATTATCTTAATGTAAGCACTAGCAAAACTTTCAATGATGATTGAGGGGTAATATCGTGTCTAACTAACTATAGTGGTGTGAATAATGACGAAAATATAAATATATAGGTTAAATACTAATTCTAAGCTAATAAATACTTATATTTTAGCTTTGTTGTAACAGTTGATTGTAATAGCTCCGTGATCAATGGTGTGGTGAATATACATGTTGATTGTTGGCTTGAATAATTTTATTTGTGTAATTACATAAATAAATGTATATATCCGTTCCTCAAGGCTCAAAACATGTATAAACATAATTTTTTTCGAAATTAATGGGTGCACGTGCATTCTCACCTATACATGTGAGTCCGCTTCTATAAGCACGTGTATATGGACTCCAATATAAGTAATACTCCCTCCGTCCAGAATTGTTTGGCAGATATACTAAAAATAGATGTCCAAGATTAATTGTCAATTTAAATAATCAAGAAACAATTAGTCTTTTTTTCCCAAAATTGCCCTTAATGATAGTGTAGTTCAATTGAAAAGTTAGTCAGACTTTTGATATTTTTGATAGGGTTATATTAGTCAAATTACAAATTGTATTAAATTTTCCTTGAGAGGTTTGTATGACCTTAACATGACAAACAATTATGGACGGAGAGAGTACAATCTTTGATAGTTGGTAAGTAGATAAGTCATCCATGTATAAAGTTAATACAACATTTCCTTTGCAATTTAGAAACTCACGTAACAAATATATGAACAAATTATAAGAAAATTTATGAATTATTTTATGCTTAAAAAAAAATATGGATATACATTTTACTAATAAATTCAAACGAGCTAAGTCGGTGGAGATAATGCAAATTGATATGTGACAAGGCCCACAAAATGTCACTTTTTAATCAATTTATATGGCCCCTGCATAAAATTGAAACATATAACAAATAGAGAAATGATCCAAATATATATATTTTTTAAAATACTCGATTCATTTTTTCTTTTATATTACAAAGGAATTTGTGTCCATTAATATAATATTTCACAAATTATATAGAAAACATAAATCACATTATACGAGTCTTGTATGATCTCAAAACATATGCATATAATATCGATCTGGAACTTCTTATTATTTAAAAAATATCTTGCTCAATCATCTCGATACTATAGAAAAATGTAACTCGCATGATGGATTCAAAATTGAGTTAAGCAGGTTGCTTTAGTTTATTCAATATAACTACACTTTGATCCATTAAAGTAAAATATATTATATTTATTAGTTGAATTTATTTTAATTGTTAGTTTATATCATATAGTTTATTATCATACAAAGTTACAAACCAATATGCAATTAAATACGTAGGTAATAATAGTCCAAAATAGGACAATAGTCAGGAAGCATTAAGATCTGGGCACCGACACTTATAATATTTATTTATATTTGATAGAAATTTAATTATAGTATGAAGAAAAAAAGCTTATAAATAATAAAATTTTATTCTAACATGACATCACTAAGTATAATTAGTAGTTAATTACTCAGATCCAAGTCTTCACAAGTAAGTAACAAAAAAGATTAATTAAACAAGTGGTGTTCTAGTGAAAAGTACAAATTTCTTTGTCATTGTCCAAGTTACCATGCTAAAAATCATAAAAATTAAACTTGTTAAATTTTAATTATGAGTTCGCTTATGAGTTATTAATGAATTGAATTAACATTATTTAATATAAATATATTATAATCATATCCTTGTTTCTTATATATATATGCTTGTCAAAATTTCTGAATTCATCGATAAATTTGTATTTAGGAGACATTTTATCATAAATTTCAAATGTTGTTCACTTCATTAGAAATTTGCTAGACTAGTTATTTATTATATTTCTTTCTTAAAATAATATTTGAAATAATACAACTTCAAAAGTAAAACATTGATTATCAAATAAAGTAAGTAAAATTAGATTAAAAAAATAGTAACAACACGTGTCATGCATTAATAAGATAATAGGACAAATTTAAGACATATCACGTGAATTGCACGAATGGATCTGCAAAAAGATCCAGTCTAGGACCACTTCACTTTCATTAAAATAGCAACACCAGCTGGTGCTTGAATTATTAATAGCCATAAAAGTCATCGATTTTACTTGACTAATTAAATTTAAATATATTTTTAAATTTATAATATGAGTGATATATATTTTTTAATTCTCGTTAAATTTTGAACTTTTCTCGATTTTTATTAAATCGAGTTTAAAATTACTTGACATGTCATGCGACAGATCTGAAGTGTATCTAAGTTAAATTATTCAAATAAAAAAATATTTTTAAAATTGTGAGTAATTTGAAAACAAAATTGATAATTTACGTCAAATTCGAGCGGATGCTTCCAGTACTCCTCTCTTATCTTTTGTGTAGAAAGATGTAAATGCATTAAAAACATCCTAGGACAAGGTGCCCATGCAAACCACACAAATGTGCCATGCTAGAACAAAAGATGATGGTGGGGGATAGAAAATGAAAATGAAAATGAAAAGCACTATTACACCTAAATTATCAACAAACGACAAGTTATAATTATAAGTGGTAGTAACATGCATCGGTCCCAAATCTTGGCAAAATATCATTAATAGTACCCTCTCCACGAATCACTTTACTTGTCGTTCTTATTCAACGTATAAATCACGATAGTTGTTATATCAGAAAATTAAAATATAATTAATTCAGTGTAGTTAAAGGCGTAGCCACCCTTATGTCAGGGTGGTTGAAAAATTATATTGTATATACAAAGTAAATTGATAAATAAGTAACTAAATAACATATTTTAAATACTCTTTACACAACAATATGACATAACTCAGTAATTTCAGGTACCTTTAAAAAGTAAAAACATACAAACTTAAATATTCGTATGTTAAATCTCACAAGTAGCAAAGCAAGTTGCACTTTAAACACCTTTTCATGATGTTTCTCGTTACGCCACTGAGTATATTAGTTTCGTTTTGTTTTTAGTGATAAGGAAATTATTGGTGAATGAGAAATCATGAAGTTTGTAGTTTTAATGGATGACAAAGAGTTATAGTTTTGATGACTAACAAAAAGTTTTTATGTGTAATAAATTATTGTTTATCATCATCAAAAGAGGAGAAAATGTTGGAAAGTGTAATATGATTAGCAAGTTTTGATGATAGACATACACACATCAGTGCAGAAGCCACCAGAAGCTATAACTATAAAAAGCATAAACACGTAATTTATGACAAAAAAAGAATCAAAGCGCGTCGCATCACACGCTAATGCAGAAGTCATACAGTAAATGACATAAACTCATCATTTGTGGTAAAAAGAGATCAAAACGCGTCGCATCTAGAAGTCCAGACAAACAAGGAAACTAGAAGCTTGAGTACGTGTACAAGTTTAATTGAAAAAAAGAAAGTTGTGTATAAAAAGTTTGTACCGTAAAAGGCAAAATATTGTATTCCTTTTTATAGTACAATTGTAACTCTTCTCTTTATATGATAAGAAGACAAATTCAAGAAAGAAAAAGGATTTGTAATTCCTTTTCTTGTAGAAGGTGAATACAAATTAAACTGTATAAAAAGATCAAGAAGTTGAAGAAAAAAGTGTCTTTGCAATCACAAAAATCGAGAGAATTTTTCCAGCAAAGCCAGAACGATAGCTATTGAATATTCATGAAATATATAATCTTGAGAGCAATATTTTCTGGAGAAAAAAACGCAGACCTTCGTCACAGCAATGTATGGACCAGGTTCACCTTCGTCACAGCAACGTAAGGACCAGGTTCACGACATCTGATCCACACTGAACTATTGAATGTGAAGTCTGATCAATTAAAGTCTAGGGTTATTAGTCTTTATTGATTTGTTCTAGGTTTATTATTGAGTTGTAATAATTCCTAGATTGTGTAACAAGAAGTGAATTTGACTTATTGGGAGTAGAGTCTTGAGAGAATTGTAACAAGAAGTGTGTTTGACTTCTTGGGAGAGAGGTTGTGAGAATTGTAAACAAGAAATTGGGTGGTTAGAATTGAGAAAAGTTGAGAGCTTTTGTAAACAAGAAGCAAGTTTGACTTCTTGTGAGTGGAGAGTTTTCGATTATAATTAATCGAAAAGGGTAGAAATTTAGAATTAAATTCATTGATTAACTGAGTTATAAATCTTAAATTAATATAAAACTTCGGTGTGATTTTTCCTTCCTTGAATTAGGAAGATTTCCACGATAAATCTTTGTTTTATTGTATTGCGACAAAATTATAAGAACTGATTCTTATATCGAAATAAGATTTCTTCAATAACTAATTTTGAAAATAGTACAAAAAAAATTTGATCACAGATATTAGAAGATAGTAATTAATTTGAACATAGAGCAGAATTTTTCATAGTTCCCGAAGTGTTACATAAGCAGTAATAAATGTGAAATATTATTATATACCTCTATAGTTTTGTTTTGATATAAGAAAGCAAAGTTGCAACAAATATTTTTTATGATTTTCTACGCCCACTATTTGAGGCTCAATTAAATTTAAATTGCGCATTGTAGGATTTATTTGGTAGAGACATTTCCAACAAAATTTTCTTAATATCCAAGACTCAAACTCAAGACATTTGATTAAGAATGATACACAATAATTAATATCGGTAAAGTTATGACAAATATGTAAGATCGTTTTAAGAGATTTCAAATGAATTACAATTTTATAGCCACTCAATTATTATTGTACGACTTTGGATTGAATGCTCAAATAGTCTTGAAGTTTGGATAAATATCTTGATAAAACTAACAAAAAGAATACTTGAAAGTTAAAATTGAAAAAAAAAATCTAAAAACAATAATTCAAACTTCCAAATTTGACATCAATTGTACAAATTTGTGAAGAAAGCTTAATTGTTCGGTACAAGATTTACACAGAAATGGAAATTTGAAGTGAAGTTGGGTTAAAATCTTGCTTAATTTTTTCATAGTGAACTTCAAAAATTATATTTATAATAATTTATGTCACGTCATCTCACCAAAAACAGTACCATTATTTCTTTTCTTTGAATAAAAGGCAAAAAAATTATCTAGTACGTATTAAAAATCCACAAAATCTTAATGAGATATTTAGCCACAAAATTATTTACTAAATTATAAAATTGATGTTTGGCTATAAAAAATTCAAACTAAATTTGAAAAACACTTTGGAACTGTATTCTAACTCATTTTAACTTTTGAATATATTCATACTTGAATACAAAAAATATAATTAGACAACTTTTAACTTTATAAATTTTAAATAATAACCATAACTACAAATAAAGTTTAAGAAGAATAAGGATAAGCTTATCTTACTCTTATTACGTAAAATTTTATGACTTTCAAATACAAAATAAAAATATTTAAAATCTTATAACGAAACGTCTTCTTAATAGCCAGCTTGCACATATGACAAACACAGTACTAAAAACAGAAGATGACAAAATCATGAATTTTAGCGTAACCACGTAGTACTATTTTTATTTAATTAGTTCGACCCACTTTTAATGTGCAAATACTCCAACAACCCCACTCCACATCCATTGTTATTTATTCGTATTTGATATTTATAAAAATTTTACGTTTTCAGATAATTCTTAAATTTTATTGATTTTTTTTTTCTCTTTTTCACAAATTTTCTTTTACTCATTTTTATTGAATATTAACTCATAATGAAATGGTTGATAGATAGAAGGGATAATGATGTCGCTGACAAAGAGGAGCTCTATCAGTTTCTCCTTTTTTTCTAAACTTTAAGAAAATGACTTATTCGTAGTCAATGTTTACGTCAATTTTTATTTTTTTTTATAAGTAATGATAGATTAAAATGAGAATATGTATTAATTTATTGTGATTAACCAATAATAATTCATATGTATCATGTATAAAATGGTATAAATGAATTTTTTTTATCCTGTTTTGTCAGACCCACCCACAGTTTACTTACTTAATTAGTTATAAAAAATATTTTAAGTGGACCACCAACTTTTCTCCTGGCTATATATTCTCCCATTAAAACCATTTACTAATGTTTCACTTCATCAAATTTTCATCTTAGAAAAAATGAAGTTATTTCTATTAACTCTGCTTTTGGTCACTCTTGTTATTACCCCTTCTTTCATTCAAACTACTATGGCTGGTTCATGTAAGTACCAATTCTTCATCATCTTTAACATTTGCTACTAGTCCTTTTGGAAACATCACGAGGTAGTAATAAGATTTTCGTATACTCTATTTTTTCGCATATCTTACCAAGTGAAATTTGAATATGTAATTTTTCTGAGGGCGTAGCTATAGTCACTCTAGGGTGTCCAATTATATGTCAAATTCTACATTCTAAAGAATATATATTTAAAATTGAATACACTGACGCCTTTAGCTAGCTAGTGGTAATGAGTTTTCGTTTGAACGAAAGAATTTTGGGTTTGACCTTCAAATAGTACAATATTTTTTTGTTTTATTTTGACTGTCACACACCATCGATATTCTTAGAGTAAAAAAAGTTATATGTTCTAATTATGAGTTTTTTCTTTTTTCAAAAGATTTTTGTAATTCGAAGTGCAAGCTGAGATGTTCAAAGGCAGGATTTGCAGACAGATGCTTGAAGTATTGTGGAATTTGTTGCGAAGAATGTAAATGTGTGCCTTCTGGAACTTATGGTAACAAACATGAATGTCCTTGTTATAGGGACAAGAAGAACTCTAAGGGCAAATCTAAATGCCCTTGAATTTTGATGTATTTTAAATATCTGAGTGGTTAAATTTGGTCTTTACATATTAAGTTTTCTAGGTATGTTAAAGTTATACATATAATTTGAAAACTAGAAAAAAAAAAAAAACGTTTGTTATAACAATAAATAAATGGGTTCTTCTTTGAACTCTTTGGGTAATTTTCTGTTTTGTTATAAATGTAATATGATTTTGAATTCTTATAAATAATAAATTTACTGCTTGGTTTGCTATAACGTCTCATATCTCCGATTACATTTTAAGAAATTAGGAATTAGTTAGCTTATTTACCCAAATAATCTTGATTTTATTTTTCTTTTTGGGCAAAGATCTAAACTGAATATCAGGGGGTGAGTCAATAAAATTAATGGTTTAAAATTCATTTTTATTTAGAGACGGATAGTTTTTGGGAAATTTTCTTAATAAAGTGTTTTTTTAAAATTAAATGTAATGCTATTTTTATTTTTAGAAAATAAGATCATAACAATTACTATTAATTAAAAATAAAAATGATTAACAATTAACAAATACCCTCCATAACATCACGTTTTTTTTTTTAATTGATAAAAAGATAACTGAAGCTTTGGACATATATTAGGACTTTTTATGGGTTTTTTAAAATTATTAAAATTGTTTCAATTATTTATGCAATTTTACTAAATAAGTATAGTATGCTCAAAATTTATGATATTAATTATATTTATATTAGTAAGAGTTAATTTAAATTAATAAAATGATAGTCATTTATTTGTAATATAAACGGTTGGATGACATTATATTTACTAAAGGATCAAGGTTGCAGACAATTTCAGCGATCCGTCGAATGCCACTTTCTGCTCACTATAGCTCCTTTTGTCCTATTGCTTGTCACGCTTCAGACTGCACAACCAATACATCAGTATTCTAGATCTTAAAACAAAAATAAAGCATTAAAAAGAGTTTTGGGTGCCTCCTAAACAATACCTTAGTTAACGTTGTGGCACAGCGCAAGTCCACCTTCAAAACTCATTCTAGGCGAACTCCCTTGTTGTCTGGGATTAAGGTGAAACGAGATATGACCAATTTGGGTATCTAACTGCTTGAAGCACCAATCAAGAATCTCAAGTGTTGACATCCAATTTTTATCGACCTTTAACCATTTTTAGGAATGCTAATCGATTAAATACATATTTTAAAATTTGTTTTAAGGTTAGAATTTTAGTCGATTTTGCATTAAAAAAAAGTTATATATTTTAGTATGTCTACTTTATAAAATTATTGTAAATATTATTAAAATATTTTAATAATTATTAATAAATTTCAAAATAATTATTTTATTCAAATGTTCTAAAATTTAAGTAATTTTAATTATATAAAATATATTATTATATTGATAGTATTTTAATTGGATAGCATTTCTTTAAATCCTATCAAAATCATTTAAATTTTAGCTTACTCTATTCTAATCTCTTTCAATTCTGACATATTCAATTCAAATCTTATTTCAATTTTAGCCATAACGAAGACTCTAATTCAATCAAATCTCAGCCATTCATTCAAGAAAACAACTCTAAGATCATATATTGGTCATTCATTTATTTTGATCTAACCGTTTTGAAGAAAAATGGAGTGCGACACCAAGGAATTCCAAGAATTCTTGGTATACATTTGTTCCAGTTCTCAACCCTCTTTTCTAGATTCGTGTATGAAGAAGAGAATAGTTTTATTGTAAATTTAAGCATCTTCAACTAAATTTATTTTTATGATTGATAAAAAACTGACTGAAGTATCGAATTCTTGGTATACATTTGTTCCAGTTCTCAACCTTCTTTTCTAGATTCATGTATGAAGAAGAGAATAGTTTTATTGTAAATTCAAGCATCTTCAACTAAATTTATTTCTATGATTGATAAAAAACTGACTGAAGTATCATGATTTTTATTTTTTTTATTGATAAAAAGATAACGGAAGCTTTGGACATATATTTGGGGTTTTTATATTTGTTTTTTCTTAAACATAAAACACACATAAATTGTAAAACTCTTAAAATTGTCTCCATTATTTATACAATATTACTAAATAAGTATAGTATGCTCAAAATTTGTGATAATGTTATTACTAGTATTCATATTAGTAAAAAATAATTTAAATTAATAAAATGATAGTCATTTATTCGTAATATAAAAGGTTGGATGACATTATATGAAATTATATTTACTATTATGAAGAAGAGAATAGTCTCATTGAAAATTCAAAAATATTATATAGGTTTTTCAATAAAGACTTCAATTTATTTTTAATCTAAAAGTTATATTACTTGAGAGAAAATAAACCATAATATTTACTTTCAGTAGCACATCTAGAATTTTAATTTTATAAGTGTTTGCTTTTAAAAATATAAATTTACCCTAAACTATATAATTGTAGAAGTGTTCAACTAAAATGTTATAGTTAAAAAGCTCTTGATTTTCAAGAAAAAATAAATTGCTTTGTAGGATTTCTTAATCGGAAAAAATTTCTCAAAAATAAAATAAAAGAAGAGTGATCTTTTATCACGAAAAATTACATAAATATAATGGAAAATTTTGAACAAAACATAAAGTAAATACATAAAAAATAGGAAAAATTATCTAACTACACAATCTTTCTTTTCATATTCTCTTAAATTCCCTACCATTTCAAAATATTACAAAAATTCCTATTTTCCTTTTCTTCTCTCCTTTTCGAGATACATAACTCACAACCTTCTAACCCAAAATTTCTTGTGCCTATTTTCACGCCTGAATTAACTCACAACCTTCTAACCCAAAATTTCTTGTTCCTATTTTCACGCCTGAATTCACTCCCACAGATCAATAATTGTCTTCGTCACTCCATTTTTAAATTTCAAATTTATTCTCTCTAATTTATCGATTTCTAGTGCCTAAAGAGATTTTATCAACAATATCAAATCAGTGGTGTGTTATGTATCTACAATCTTTCATGTTTGTTCATTCTTGTCCAACTTAGAAGGGTATGTATATGTATACATTATCAATAATAATCTTGATACATAAATTATAATGTTCTATAAGTAGAGCACCATGAGTTTCAATAATAGGTATATGATACAAAACAGTGATAATATTGACTACTTTATTATGTATCAAATTATCATATTTATCTTTTTGACTCTTATATTTTGATTTTTATGATTCATTGTACAATAATTTTCTACTACCTCAGTGGGAGAAGTTAAAACTTCAAATTGGCAACCAATACAGATACATATTAATGGCTAATGCGTATCACATGTATTTAATATACATTAATGACCATGATACATTAATACAAATTACTACTAAGCATTCATTCTTTTGACAACTAAAATTGTATTTGATACTTAATAACGATAATACATATTAATATATTGATCTAAAATCAACTAGCAAATACATTACGATAACCAATGATACAACTATTCACAAAAAATATGAATTGGATCAAAAGAAGAAACCATTACACTAGCCATAAATATTTGCAGCAACTGAATTTCTTTTAGCAATTTTTATATAAAAAGAATAATAAATAAGCAAATCGTTTATGCACCAGCAACTTAAAATATTCAAGTTTTCGATAGTAAAAAAGAAGTGATGATGAACTTTTCGCTGAATAATTTTCATATGTATTACTTAAGTCACGTAAATATCTTTTAAAAACCAAAAAGAATTAAAATATACAAGTTTTGGATAGTAAAGTAGAAGTTATAATGAACTTTTTGGTGAATGATTTTCATATGTATTACTTAAGTCACGTGAATATCTTTTAAGAACCAAAAAGAATTAAAAGAAAAAAAGAGCAATATAACATTTGAACATACGATTTAAGATTATCATTTCAAATCTCAAAGAAGAAATACTTGCAACTACAAGCAGTAGATAACCAAAAGATCTAAAACAAATGAATGAAATAAGAGTTTATTCAAGAGACATTGTCAAACTGTCCTAAATAATATGATATAACAACGAACAACGTTAGGACCAAAATTACACAGTACGAGCATTATAAATCACATCGAGGCTCGCACGCTCGCGTACAAGTCTAGAACTTTAATACATAGAGACAAACAACATATTAGATAGAAAAATGTATTCCAGATGCGCTACAAACACACTGAAATTCCATCAAAAAAGAATCAAGGCAGCCACAGCAACACGAGTCAACTACTGTCGAGTTAACTTATACTTGTCGCTCATGAACAATCTTGTACAATGCATCTGTTCCTTCCTGCTAGCCAACCGATCAAGGACCTTCTTCCCGTACATGTTGCTTTTCATCGATGCAGCATGGATGTCAATGAGGTTATAAAGAGCCTCCAACAGAATGCCCTGCTCAGTCAAATTAACAAAATGAACATGTTTTAATAACTGAATATACAGAAACTTATATAGAATCAAAATATGGGGATGTATTCTAACGATATAAAATGATTTGCAATGGTAAGTAGATCAATTTCACTGTTTATATTCCCTGTCTCAGCTACGTGTACTCATCAGAAAACCTGACTTAAAACAGAAAACCAGATCCTAGACAAACATTAAGCAAGGTTAACAATACTTCTTCAACAGAAGTTTGCACCAATCTATTGCTATTCTAGCTTCTGCACATCGTAAGAAAAGGATACCGAGGAAGGTTTACAAGAATATAAAAAGCAACTTCATCTCTAAAGAATATACAAGCTATATAAATGCATAAAATACAGATCCTACATTAATATAATATGATCTGATTTCATGTTTTAGTTGTTATAACATTTCTTTTCCAGGTCGAAAAAGAGTAGAAGACAGAAAAACCCAAAGAGCATATGCTTTCATGAGATCCAATGGATGGAGCCCTAGCTGATTACTGAAGTCTATTTGTAGAGGTCGATACTTTAGTGAGAAATAAACTACCCGGGGTACTTAAACACCATAGCTTGGCACAATTTCTGAATTTCTTGAATATATAATAGAACGTCTAAACCATGATAAGATAACCTGGATAGTTTTGAGTATTTTTTATCCATATCCTGAAATTCTAAGTTGGACATACATCATCAATCTAAATACTAGAAGTGTCATCAATGCAAATTGAATTAGTCTGTGGTTTCCCTTCAATTATCTTCTGCAATATTCAGTCTAAATAGGTCAAAATACTCACTCCTGTGATTTGAGAATGTTTTTACCATGCAAGCATACTGAGAAAAGGAGAACTCCTAGAAGTTCGTTTTAGTCCAAGCTGAATTAGCAGCTCCAGACGGCTCATTTTGTTTCTTATACGATATAAGAAGGCTCACAGACCATTGAATTTAGTGAACTAAACTTACCTTTGCTCTTTGCAGTGATGACTGGATGACAAAGTTACCGTAAGGGTCCATCAGTAGCATCGAACCACTTGGATTACTGAGAAGCTCCGTGATAATTCTCGTGGAGTGCTCATCTCCTGACTCGAGGATAATTTTCTCAACAACATTACTAGCATACTTATTGCATGAGAGAGTCAGAAAGTTTCCTTGAAGCCTATCAATTAAAATATCTGTAACTCTTGGTAACTTCAGTCCCACAAGATGTTGCACCACATAGTTGCTACATGAAATGAAACGTAAGAGCAATTAGACCTATATAGATACTTCACCTTCACACATTACATAAGCACCAGAAAAAGAAAACAAGCCATACCCATATTGATCTTCTGATAGCTGCACTGCATTTGTCAATATCTCAGCAATTATGCAATCTCTGAGTTCTCCACCAGCAGATTCTACGCATGACTGTATAACACAGCACCCACTTTTTTGGGTAGCAATTGCAAAGCAGTTATTTGCAATTTCATAGAGAAGAGGCTGCAATATGCAGTTAACTTGTGAGATACTTGCAGGCAAAAACAAAAGTTAAACAGAAGCACTAATCAAGCTAATGGAAGAGGCAGGCTACAGGAGAACACCCGACAACTAATACAGATAAATGGGACATGAGAGTGACTGTAAGCAAGGGTTTATTTATATTCGGCAAAAATATGAGTAAAACGGAAATATATAAATTACATTCTAGTAACAATATAGGAAAGCAATAAAAGAAAAAACACTTATCTTAAGGGAATTGTGCATAACAACAATTTGCAGACATGAAGGATAACCAACAGAAGCCAGTGTAATTTAATTTATAATCCACAAGAATTTTCATTCTGTTATGCCTACCTACTCCTTTGAACCAATATTATATATATGTGAACTTTTTCTTTCTTCACAGCTTTTTTCCATCTACATAGATTTATTATTTCATCTCTATAAAGGTTATATCTAATAAAATCAGAACTCTCATAGATTTATTATTTCATCTCTATAAAGGTTATATCTATATATAAACAGTTAAAGTTAGCTGGTACACAATCAATGAACTAACCTCGAATCTCAAATTAGAAGGAGCAAGCTACATGAGCAATCTGTATCCATTAAGCTCTATTCAGGTCAATTTCATATCATTACTAAATAATTTAAGGCAAATTAAGGTTCTTTAGAAGTTAGAATAAATATTCATACTTATACCTCAACCAACTTTTATGTATACTTCACTAATAATGTATTTGGCTCTATAGCTAAATCCATGTGATTTATGTATCCTTATGATTATCTTCAACTATCACATTGTCACATTTAAGGAACACTAGTGAACATGAAAGTCTACATAAAGCACGACTAAAACATACCAGGATACAATTTATACAAAAATAAAGGGATATAAGGTGGGATCGTTTATCCTGGTTATAATCCTAAGGTTATGTTTCTGGGATAACCTTGTTTTGAACCAAACGACCCATGTGTTGTCTGCACCCTCTAGGGTATGAATATTTCTAATATTGTGTAATCATCAACTTAGATCAAATTCGGACACTCCTTAATAAATTTAGTTATTGACCACCATTGAAAGTCTCTATTTTTACATTAAGTATATAAATTTCAAACAACAAGTACTTGGGGTTCTGCATTCCATTTTCTATAAGAATGCATAATGTGAAATATAAAAATGTTCTACAAGAATATGTATGTTATCATCCTCTACTGTTACCTAAGAGAAATGTCTTCCTGAAAGGTTCTAACAAGTGTACAAGGAGAGGTAAACAAGAACAAATTAAACCATTCAACACAATGCATTAAAGATCTTTCATTATGTTTGAGCAATGAAACTAGTTGTATCTTCCTATGTCATTCGGACTCCTCAAAAATATTGGATCCTCCAAAGATAATGAATTTTTGAAGGATCAAACATGAGTATGGTTGAAATTTTTGTGGATCTAACAGGGGTGCGATTGCATTTTTGGAGAGTCAGAGCAACATAGGATTCTTCTACAACAAAAGCTATGGCATTTAATTTTTACAACCCTCGCCTAAGGTTCAAGGAAATTCTTCATTTAGTCATTGACATTATATACAAATAGCAGTTGTTTAAAACAGACCAGCAGGCTCAGCAAAATTCACTGCATGCTCGAACTTGATACAGGCACACATATATACATTAAAAAGGATAAAGTAGGTACATACATGAAAGAAACCAACCCACTGAATTAGAATCTTAATCTGCCGCCATGTACATAGGCTAAATTTTCCATGATGTAAATTGAATGACCCGTATATCGATATTGAAACCAGAAGATATCAATAAGAGAAGGAGCTAAAATATTAATTGCAACAATATCCAAACTCAGACTACAAGTTCATATGCTTTCCATTGCTACTTCTAAGCACATAGTTGTAACCTTCATCTTTATCCATTACTGCAAAGTATGACAAGAAGACCAATGTATTTCAGGATTTTAACATGAAGACAGAGGTAGTATTTTCAGTAAGAAGGCTCAAAACATGAAGAAGTAAACACACAAAGTCAAAGGAGGTTCAACATCTACTATATATATGTATAGTATAAGCCCCAAAGTTGTGTATTATCAGAGAATCCAACACGGGTGCAGTGCAATTAGGTATAAACATAAAAGAGAATATACCTTATAAACTGTTTAATTTTTCACCAAGGGGGTTCAGATGATATAAACCTATGTTGGTGCAGGGTCTAAAGAGAAGAGTGAAACTTTGATATAAACATAAAAAAGATAAACCATATATAAATTGTTTAACTTTTCTGTGTCAAGGGAGTCCAGAGATATAAACCTATGTTGCTCGGACTATTCAAAAGAGTAAGCAGGTTGATGTTGGGTTATCCCAAAGTAAACCAACACGAGTTAGCACAACTTGGGTATAAACAAAAAAAAAGAATATACCATATATAAACCGTTTAGGTTTCAATGAACCACCACTTGATTCTACCTTGTTCCGCCCCTACATACAACTAGTTGAAACAAGCAATTGCTTTACACTAACACAAGAAGTTATTGTACTTTCTCTTGTGTACACAAGAATAAGAAAAAAAAATCAAACTTTTTCAAATTGACAAAGACATAGAATAAAGACCTCAATTTCAATACAGTAGTAATAATTTAATAAAAGGTGGGGCACACAAAAAGAAAAAGACAATTCCAATCACACAAATTCTTCAAGAATTATGAATTGTTTACCCTTATATACTCAGGAGGATATGTCTTCACACAAAATTGTATCACGTGCTGACCACTTTGATCATTAGCCAATGCAACAGCAACAGGAGCTATAGCAGATAAAATTATGTATATTTGATTTGGGGTAAGAATATTGTCCAACAATTTCTGCATTGCTCGAGCCCTGGTTAATAATAATAATACAATCCCACCACCGAGTTAGAGAGTTTGTTTTCGATAGATCGTAAAAAAAAAAAGACAAAGTTAATGAGACATACCCAGGTTGGCTGAAACAGATACCAATAAACTGGTGGGTATTTCTTGTTATTGCTTGAATAATAGTGGTCCTCTGTTGCTCGTTACATACAGCAAAAAGTTTCTGAATAACATAACTACCAGATTGATTCTTCATCAGATCACTAACACACCCAATCAATTCGCTAAGAATAGCTCCAATTTCTTCATTATTCCCTTTGTCAAGCTTAGATTGAAGCAATTTGCTTCCTTGTTGATCCTTAGCCAAAGCCACCATTTTTCCTCTCAATTCACTACCAATTTGGTTATACTTCGAAATGGGTGACCCAATTCTAAAATTGTTTGACATAATACCATTGTATATCTATAAGACATCAATGGTGCCGTGTGGCAAGAAACCACCACCACCAAGAGCAGCGAGAGAGTAACCATTGTAGTCAGGAAGTTCATAGTTAAGTCTAGAGTAGTCATTGTCAATCAATGGTGATGATGGTTCTGAATAGTACCATGGCTGTGATGATCGGAGTCCACCAGCAGCTAGAGGTTGAGGTTGATTCAGAACGTTCGGGCCCACAGTCAGATTCTGGTGGGCCCCATTAATTGCATTCTGGGCCCGGATTAAACCCTGCAAGTCAGCACCATTGTTGAGCCTTTCTTGAGCTCTAAACCCTGTTAAAATTTCATCATCATACAAACCAGCCGCCGGAGAAGGAACACCAAACGACGGAAGAGGAACCTGTTCATCATCAAGCCTTAAACTACCAAACAAAGATTCAAGAGGTGGACCACTGTTTGTGAGGCTACGAGGATGAAATTCTTGAAACCCATTCCGGTTAAGTTGGTAGCCGGAGTTATTTTCCGGCGAACGTTTTTCCATGATCGGAGATTTTAGTTTGTTAACAAAGAAAAAGAAAAAAAAAGAGGGGGTTTTAGTTTTACCCTATTTCTTGGGGGTTCTATAAATAAGGAGTATTAAAAGGGAATTTTTGTTAATATAGGAAAAATTAAGGCTAATTTAATTATGGTTAAAAGAAGAGATAAATAAGGGAAGAGATTGAAGAGTTAGAGAAGAAGAGAAACACTGTATTAGAAGAATCTCATGCAATATTTGGAAATTTTGGATTTTTAGTTTCGTTTAAACACCAACTCTCACCTTTATATATATATATATATATATATATATATATATTTTGACTTCAAAATATTTTAATAAAATATTATAGTGACACGTTGGATTAAAATATGGATATATTGTTGTTTGAGATTAGTAGTGAATCGAAGTATAAATTTACGGAGAATTATACTCCTATTTAAATTGAAAAATATAAAGGAAGAAGTATATATGTAGTGAAAGTATAATTATAGTTGAATTGAAAAATATAAGATGAGTCGAAAGTATAATTATAGTTGAATTGAAAAATAGTGGATATGTGGTTGTTTGAGATTAGTAGTGAATCAAAGTGTGAGGATTATACTCGTATTTAAATTGAAATATATGGTGTGAAAGTATGTATTTTAATTGGGAAGAGGTATATTTGACGCGAAAATACGGAAAATTATGTTTGAATCGGGAAAACAAATACGAGAGAGGTATATATGATGCGAAAGTATAACAAGAGATATATATAAACTATTTTTAATATTATAGGAATATATTTAACGTTTTCTCGATAAAATTTGATATATGTAAATTATAAAAAAATTAGCGAATGAGGTATATGTAACGCGAAAATATAGCAAGAGATATTTGTAAACTATTTTTAATATTATAAGGATGTCATTTACGCTTTTCTATAAAATTTGATATACATAAGTTATATTTAATTTATATGGTGATATAATATTTGATATATGTAAACTATTGAATAAATAAAGTTAACATAAAACTATAATATATAAATTCTAATTACATCATAACATAAAAGTAGAATAAATGTACATATTGAAAAAATGGATAAGAAACCAGATTTTGAAAATCAAAATAAGAGGTTAGAGAAAAAATAAAGGGGTGTCTTTAATATGGTCAATAATTTATTAAGTATTTATATATTAGGCTAACCTTACGTAATTTGGTAATTTTGAAAAGCTTTTTTTTTTTTTTGCGAGAATTTCTTTTTGAAAAACTATTGTTGGATAATTAGTTTAAAATAAATATTTTTTAAATCAATATTAGAGCATTAATTGAACGTAACCAAGGTTCCAAATTCTCATTTTTTTTTTTTTTGCTATTATTATTCAAGAGTTCAAGTCAATCATCAATTTCAAGAGCAAATAATATAATTGAGTTATCTAGTCAAAGTAGTAATCCCAATCTTTATTATTGAAAATCAAAAGAATAGGATAGAGAGAAAAAAATAGAGGTTTCAAAATATAAAATTTTATATAATCAAATAACTCCTCAAATTATTTATTTATTGAGAAAAAAATATGTTATAAATCTTAAAAAGATCATGTGGATTATTTTTTCCAACTATTTTTTTTGTTTTATGTGAAAATACAAAAAATCTCATATAAAACAATTAAAAATACTTGATAATTTCAAATTAATTAATTGTTAAACAACTTTTAATTAATTGGATTATTTATTGTTTAATTATGAAATTTGGACCATGCTAATTTTATATTGTTTGGTTATTAAATTTTATCATCATTAGTTCATTTTATATTTGATTATTAAACTAAATTCGGAATAACATAGTATTTCGGATTTAAGTCATTAATAACAAATATATTTTTTATTTTATGTTATTTTATATGTCATATGATATAATCCGTTCTAATTTCAATATTATTTTATTCGTAATGAGAATTTTTTAAAATCGTCGAAATGACACGCGATGATGAAGTGATTAGAAAGTATTGAATGAATATCTGTACTTTTTTTTTGAATATCGATACCTGCACTTTTTTATATTATAGAGTTGAAGAACGAAGTCAACTCGAAAGAATTAGATACAACGTCATTAAGACAAGTATTTTCAGAATTCTAAAGAGAGACATTATTATACAAATATTTGCAAATCATTAAACATCAACAAAATATTTTCACATTTTTATGTCTCAACGGCTTGTTATTTGCAACAAGATGGACAAATTTTTCAAAGTATTTATGTGTTCTCTAACTTGTTAAGTTAACCTTATGTAATTTGCTAATTTTGAAAGTTTTTTTTTTTGTTGTTGTTGGACACTTACTTTTCAAAAAAACTATTTTTTGGAGAGCACTAATTTTATTTAATTAATCTGAAATAAAATGACTTTTTAATATTAAAACATTAATTGAACTTAAGCAATGTTCGATTTTTTTTATAAAAAAAAAGAATTTTTTTTTCCATCTTTTTTGAAAACAACTTTTGCTATTAAAATTCAAAAAAACCTTATTTTTTTTCTTCCTAATATCTTGATCAATTCAAAAGTTGTCTTTCTTCAATTTATTTACCATTTTCTAATATATATACATGGTCAAGTCAAACCCCTAGTGTACCTATTTCAAGAGCAAATACTATAGATGATTTATCTAGTTAATGTCACGAGCAATCTCAAATAAGTTCTAGTTCGATGTGATATAACAAAATTATAAATTATTTTTATAATGTTTATGTTTTACTTTTAATATTTTATTTACCATCTCATAGAGTTTAAAGAACATATCAACATTAAATAGGAAGGGAGTAATAATTTAACACAACTTAATTGCGTTTAAATTAATATTTAAATAGAAAAGTATTATCAGTTTTAACACAACTCAACTACGTTTGAATTTGCATTCAAATAAAATACAAAACTAATTTAACACAACTCAATCGCGTTTGAATTAATATTCAAATGGGAAGGGATTAATAATTTTAACACAACCCAACCACGTTTGAATTAACATTCAAATAAAACACAAAACTGATTTTATCTGATTCCACTTGTAGATGTGTTTTAATACAACTCAGTCGCATTTGAATTAATATTCAAATGGGAAGGGATTAATAATTTTAACACAATTTAACCGCATTTGAATTAACATTCAAATAAAATAAAAAAGTAATTTTATATGATTCTATTTGTAGATGTGTTTCCACGAGTAATTACTGATTTGGGATTAATATTTATTTATGATATGTTAACTGTTGCTTGGCACTAGGAATTACATAGTCGAGGAAGGAATAACTTTTTTTCTTATACTTATTTTTTTTTAAAAAAAAGGATAAATACTAACTTTTTTTTTGAATGTTGATAAATATTATTCTGACACTACAAATTATATTTTTTTTTATATCAATATCATGAAAAATAAATCTTAAAGTATTGGTTAAAATTGATATAGTTTGATCTTCTTTTTAAAAAAAATATGAAAACAAAAAAGGAAGATTAGGAGTAAGATTTAAAGAGGGTAAAATATAATTAACTCCCAAATGGCCAGAAAATTTTGAAAGTGTAATAATTTTTTTTTATAAACTGATTTTTCTTCATTTTTTTAATTAAAAAAGATATTAACATTACAAGAGTAAAAGTATTCAAAAAGATAAATAACATAAGTAAATATCATTCTGGCCAAATTTTCTACTCAATTTTTCTTTTCCATTGTGCTAATTTTTTTTATATGAATAATTGAAACTCATAAATATATATATAGAAAGTGTTAAACTTCCAAGAAGGGAGTAAATAACGTACTAAAATTATCAACTGAATAATAATTGACATGTGAACAAGAGAATTAAAGGATGATAGTGAATTGGTTTGATTCAAATGAAATATTATTACTATTAATACTATTTCACTCTAATTTTATTTTTTACATTGAATAATTATTACGTCTCTAGTCTTTTATAGCAATACACATAATTTCAAGGAAATGCTCTTACAACACTTGCAAATTTAATTTAATTTAAACTTTTTTATGCTCTTATAACACTTGCAAATTTAATTTAATCTTTTTAAAAAGATCTTTCATATGTTACTTTCATATATATATATATATATATATATATATATATATATATATATATATATATATATATATATATATATATAAAATCAATTGTATATGGCCATAGTTTCGCACTTATGACTTTACGAAGGTGTTGAATTATATAGTTAATTATTGGGAAAAGGTTCAAATATGACATTAAACTTTCAGAAAAGGCTCATTTATGCCATTAGTTAAAAATTTAGCTCATTTATGCGATTGTCAGGCTCATTTCATGCCATTATTTTTTCACAATGGTTTTGCAAAACCAATTTTGACATGTAACCAATTATAATTCAGCCACGTATCAATTTTTTAAATTAAAAAAATCAAAACAAAAATTAATTCAATTTTTATTCAGAATTTTATTTTTTTATTAAAAAATTGATGACGTGGTCAATTATAATTCGACCACATCATTAATTTTTTAAATAAAAAAAATCAAAAAAATAATTTAATTCAACTTTTTTTCAGAATTATGATTTTTTTAATTAAAAATTTGATGACGTGGCTGAATTACAATTGATCACGTGATAAAAATGGTTTTGCAAAACTACTATTAAAAAATAATTGCATGAATGAGCCTTTTCTGAACGTTAATGGCATAGAAGAGCCAAACTTTTAACAAATGACATAAGTAAGCTTTTTCTGAAAGTTTAATGACATATTTGAGTCTTTTCCCTTAATTATTTATAGTTTTATGATTAAAATTTTAAAATCTACTTATTTTGATATGTGTTTTGTTTATCAAAATTATTTTTTCAAAATATTACTTTTGAGAGTATCAATGTTTGCTAATATTAGAGATACAATTTGTGTGTCAAAATTTCAAAGTATTTATGAATAGAAATACAATTTGTGATTGGTCAAGATTTCAAAAATATTTATGAAATTATTTTTTTTAACAATTTTTACTACACACTAAATAAAACACTTTTTAAAAAGGAATAAGAACACTTTTAACTTTTCAAACCTTGGCCAAACAGGTTTCTCTACCATCTTTCTATTTTTTGCTTTCATTAATCAATAGATTATAATTTGAATCATCCGAATAACATAACTTTTTTAAAAAAGAAAAAAAAACTTTCTTCAGTATTAACACTCTAAAAATAGAAGTTTTTCTTAAAAAAATTTTGATTAATTTATTTGACAAATTAAACCTATAATAATGAAATAAACTAACGAGAGAGAGATTGACTTAATTTTCTGTTCAAAGACAAATGACTCATTTGGTCGAATTTATACAATTAGATTATTTTGAGAAGTGTTTTTTCCAAAATTACTTTTTCAAAAAAGTATTTTTGGTGATATACATTTTGTCTTTGATTAAAAAAATAGATGTATAGAATTTATTATTTGACTAAACTTTTTCAACATATTTTCCAAGTGTATTTAGGAATAATTACTGGTACTTTGTTGGGTTTTAGAAAAAATAGAACAGTAAAAAAAGAGTTGAAAATGTCTCTCATTATTGTTATCAAGCTACTTTAAATAACCAACTTACAACAAAAAACAACAATAACACAATTCAAAGTTCAAAAACCTAAAATATCTCAACAAACTAAAACCGCATGATACAATTTAAAATTCAAAATTCAAATCATCCTAAACCTAAGAAACTTAATTATTAGGATAAAAAGAAAATTACTGCAGTAATTTAAAACAATTTTAACATACTTTTTGTTTAGCTTCTCAAAAATATTTTTTGCTATATTTTCTCCTAAAAGCTCCCCTAAAAAACACTTTTTTTATTAAAAGAATACTTTTGGCAAGCTTGGACAAACACGTAAAAATTGTTATGACTACTGACTAATCTTGTTCCAAATTTGGATCTCGAAAATATGTTGAAATTTCACCATAAGTTTTTTATCAAAAATATTTCCTAATTTAGGATTTTTTTGGGTCAAAATTTTAGTGTAATTTTCAAAAGGAAGTCCAATTAATGACAGATTAATAGATTATGATGGAGCTGGAATGGTAAACCCAATATTTCTCCTCAAAGAAAATCGGCTGTTACAAATATTGATATATATTTATTAGTTCGGTCTCAAATTATTCGTCACATTTTTTTTTAAGAGTCAACGTGCTAAGATGTAATCATTGACCAACATGCTAAGATGTAATCAGATTAGTTTAGAAGATTAGCTAAATTTACTCTGAAAAAGCGAAAACATGATAAGTATTCTGGAACAAAAGGAATAGGTTATATTAATGCACATCTATTACAAGTCAAATGTACTTGACCAATATACATTGAGAGACGAACCATAACCAATATTTAGTTTTGTGTTTACGAGGCAAGAATTCTAGTTATGATTTTGGTAGAACTCAATAGTTTCGATCAAAATTTTGTATTTGTATTAAAAAAATTTACTTAATATATATAATACTTTATCGAGAGCCTAGTAAGCTGCATTTTTTAGATTCGCCTGTGTCTTACCCGCCTAAACTTAAGAAGCTTCAAAATCCAGTTAGTGCTAGAGGCAATGTGGCAAGAAAATATCTGCTTGTGATACATTAACCATCTCTATCTATGTGGTCAGTACTCTTTAAAAATACTATCGCAAGTGTGTCAGATCCTCCAAAAGCTATACATTTTCGGAAAATCCAATACGAGTGTGGCAAGATATTTGGAAGGTCTAGACAACATAAAACTTCATGGTTGATTCACTTGTATCTTGATATTGGAATAATGAGACACTTCAAACTTATAATCTACAAGGACTTGATCAATGCCTCAGCTTTTGTCATAGCTCTCTAGTGCTGTTATCACAATCAAGAACTCCTCCTTTACTGATGTATTCTCCTGTTTTGGACTAGAGCTCCCTCTATGCACAGGGTCCCGGGGAAGGGACGGATCACAAGGGCTATGTGACTAGGAGGTCACGGGTTCAAGCTGTTGACTCAGTTTGTAAGGTGAGTAAAACCATTCAACTCTGCGTGGTTATGACGTTGGGCAATGAGATAAACAAGAAAAGCCACATATGCAGAAGCTCCCAGACAAGCCACAAAACCGAACAACAGGCCATTAACTTCAGAAAGAAAGAAGCTCAACATGACATATCCATTGATCATTATTACCAGGGCAGCTACTGTCCAAACGGTTCTCTGCAATCAAGAATCGAAATGTGTATGAGATACTGAGCATAAAGTCCTCTGTCTTAAATTCAACGGAAAAGGGTCAAAAATGCCTCTGTCTTGAGAATAAACATATTCTAGAGTCAAACTAACATGTTACAGTTGAGTGCATAGAAAGGATCATCATCGTGCTAAAAGGCGCGTTAACAAGGCAATTTCTATTATAAATCAATATATAGAGATATTGATGCCTAACCTCCATGAGCTTCCCAATCTTGAAAACTCCCATGATCTTTTCATTTGACACTAATGTTAGAAGAGGAATGATAGCAAATGGGATCTGCATGCCTTGAAGCACGTTTAGCCATTCGTTCAGAACATCAAGTGAATCTTCTGATCTGTTGAAATAGATGGCCACGATTATGGTTGGCACGATGGCACAACTCCTCGTAATCACTGACCTTATCCATTTCTTCATCCGCAGATTCAGAAAGCCTCCCATTATAAACTGTCCAGCGTAAGTACCTGTCATGGTGCTACTTTGACCAGCTGCCAAAAGGCCAATGCCCCATATGTAGAGAATTGGGAAAAACCCTCCACCATATCTTTCTTGAAGATATTGCCCTGCATTTACTAGACCTATACTATCAGCTCGTGAAGTTCCATAAAAACCTTTAGCAAACACAGCTGTTACCATCAAATTGATAGAGAACGAAACAAAAACAGCAATGTAAGACTCGATTGAGTAGTAGTTCAGTGCCTCTTGCACTTTGTCTTTCTTTTTGGGATCAATTTTTCTGGACTGCACCAAAGCGGAGTATAGAAATACGTTATGAGGAGTTATGACACAGCCGACAACTCCAACAGCCGTCTGAATTGTCTTTGAGCTGAGTCTAGGTAGCAAAAGACCTGAAAAATGTTCAAGCTAAAGAATTTAATGTAGGAACAGAATTGATATAGACTACATTAATAAAGAAATGTACATGTGAAAGCCTGATTCTGACCTATTACGAGTTCCTTGCTACTAGGCCTAGTTTCAGCAAACATCCAGGCAAATGATAATGCCATAGTGGAGATTAGAACAGCGAAAAACGCTTCTAGTTTCCTAACGCCATAATTTTCCAGAAATAAGAAGATGAAGCTGTTATTCAAAAAAAACAATCATTGTCAGAAGTGACGGAACCAGTAATTTAAATAAGGACATTCAAAAACGAAAAAGGAATTCTTATACCAAGGAGATTCAACAACTCATATATATACAAGAAAAATCATTTTTTCCCAATCTATCTAGTGTAATTTTTCAAAGAAGGAGGTTCAAATTGACCCCCCTTTGGCTCCGCCCCTGATTGTCAGCTGAACAACAGACCAATAGACTCCAAAAACATTTTATAGTACAGAATCCTGTTCATATTTTCAAGGCAAGACATCAAAAGCTAACTTTTTTTTTTTCCGATTTCAATTGATTGAATAACAACAACAAAGGGGGAAAACAATATCCAAATGTGGTCTAACAATCAATAATGTGGGCGAAACTTATGTGAGGCACGGGCTAATAAGTCCTAGCACAAACAAACAAAACTACTGTAAATGTTTTCTTCTATTCCATCAGGGCATTCGTGGAAAGAATCATCGGTAGCAGGGTACAACAACAACAACAACATACCAATATAGTCACACAAAGTGAGAGATAGGAAGGGTAAAATGTACACAGATCTTACCCCCTACCTCAAAGGTAGAGAGAGTTGTTTCCGCTAGACCCTTAACTCAAGGAAAAACAGTCCAAGGCAATCCAGAAAAAGAAGTAACGCAAGTACAAGAAACGATAGATTGTAAAACTCAACAGATACTATAACAAAGAAAATACTATAGTCCAAGTAAAAAAAACAATTATCGGTAGCACGGTATCGGACAGCGTACTTCAAGGTACTCGTAAACTGGCATGGAAACCAAAGTAAAAGGAGAACTCACCAATCAGAAGCAGTAATGAGTACACCACCCCAAAGAGGAATAACCCCTTGACTAAGTATCTTAATAGCAATAGCACTTCCTATAACTTCCTGAATATCAGCTCCAATCAATGCCACCTCTGCCATTAACCAAAGCAAAATCTTCGCCCAATTCGGATACTCCTCCCGGCAGATCTCAGCCAAATGCCGTCCTGTAGCAACACCCAACCTAAGAGACAACAACTGAATGAGCAACCCCATGAAAGTAGACCACATAAGCAACCATAGCAACGAGTAGCCCGCGATAGCTCCAGCCTGCAAATCTCCCTCTAAATTCCCTGGATCGAGAAATGCAACACTCATTAAAAATCCAGGCCCTGTAAACTCCCATAACTTCTTCCATGAGAAATGCGGGACCACATCAAACGCCTCATCTCTCTCTATTTCAATGGCCAAAATCTTATTCTTATCATCATCATTATCATCATCATCACCATCATCGTCAGATAAAAGACGATTGGATTCTCGATCCTCGGGTACATGCTTGTTGATTTCTACAACGCCATCATGCTCCGATGATGGATAATTCACCATAGTTCTACGTGTATTTTCTCAAATTTTTATTCCTCCAATATGACCAAGATACTTACATCTTGTCATATAAATTAACAATATTGATCCATCAACGTTGGTGATTAAAGGTTGGGGACCATCATTTGCATTTATTTTGTTCTTGCACTTTTTGTCTTTCACTTCATAAAGCCGGAGGAATACTCTCATCGAAAGCAATGTCGATAGGTTTCAATATATTTAATGTACATTTTCTACATCATGTATTTCTCACCTGACGCCAAGTTAAAATCAGACAAATACCAACAACAATATAAAAAAGAACTCGATTAACTTGTTAGAAATAGTTTGTTCATCGAAAATCTCTAATTAACAATACAGTACGGGGGTGATAGTGTGTAAGAGAAATAGTTTGTTTGTCGAAAATCTCTAATTAACAATACAGTACAGGGGTGATAGTGTGTAAGAGAAATAGTTTGTTCGTCGAAAATCTCTAGGGGTGATAATGCGTAAGAGTTAAGATCATCGGAATGTGCATTACTAATAATATAAGTTTGAAAGATTATTTTGTGTCTCACACAACGGACAACCTCTTTTTGTCTTATAAGTAGGTGGACCAAAAACTTTTTTGTCTTATAAGTAGGTGGACCAAAAATATGTAAAATTTGAGTTCACCTAATTGTGTAGATGAAAAGAAGCGTTTTCCCCTTTTTTACTCCCTTAATTTGGTATCAAAATCATCCAAATACAGCACAAAATGAAAGGTCACTCCCATGTACAACAAACCAAGTTAAAAAATGAGAAGCCATGAATCGAGTCCATCACAAGAAAAGATCCAAACACTTCACTTGTATTGATGTAAGTCACTTCTAATCAGCTGAAACAAAAACTACATTACTGCACAATAGAAAATTTTCTTGCAAAAAATTTAATGACTTTGAAGTTCTGCGTCTCTATTCGATAAATACAACATTTTGTGGATCGTTTACGCCTGCAATGAACAAGTATCTTCATCCGGCGGACTATATACTTTCTTCATCCTCTATATATAACTGATGTCAATATCCAGGATAGTTTGCTCCATTATTTCTTTTGGGGAACCTACAGCTAAAAGCAAATGCTGACAGTTTCTCGAAATCTATTATGACAGTTAGGACATACTGAAATTGGAACCTCTTCAGATGAAAGAATGCTTCAGTAATCAAACTTCCCGAGCCATGGCCTCTCTGCAATGTAGTGATTTACTATATTTACGACGTTTGGATTTGATTGAATGTATTGGTCTTGGATGTCTCATTGACCAGCATAGCTATATCCTTTTGTGCGGAGTAGGTTGAACCAATTGGCAACATTGCCACCCCCATGTGAAATAAGGTATAAAATGAAGGCAATATAACCTGCAGTCCCAGCACAGACCAGAAAAGCAAACAGCAGACCGTTGACCTCAGAGACAAAGAAGTCCAGCAAAAGATAGCCGTTTATGACCATCACAAGTACAGCAATAGTCCATGCAACTCTCTGCAGTAATAGAACAGGCAGTTCAAAATAGGATTCACATTTAAAAAATGCACTCGACACAAGACTGTACAAAATTTTAGTTACAAAAGCTGAAATGCTAATGAAATTTACAACGGCTTCACACATAAAATAAGGTTAACTTAGTCCGCGATAATTTTAAACCAATGAACCAGATAACTCTGAAAGGACTACATTTTATGTAGTTTGTCTTGGTCATAACCATGTAGCCGGTCAATGAAAGATGGAATGGACCATGGAGACTAACGTTCAATTTCCAGTAGAGACAAAAGAAGCTAGTTATTTATTCGAATCTGTCTAAGCTATGGTGTACAATGTTAACTGCTATTGTGCTGGTGGGAGGCAGCAATGACCGTTAGATTAGTCAAGGTGACTCTGACTCTGATAAATATATATCATTAATTTCAAAAGATTGAGTTTAGACACCAAACACACATAGGACCTAAGCTATATGGACTAGGATGTTGATACACATCCGATATCTAGTTAAAAGGGTACATGCAAGTATTACTAATCTTTATTATATTCAGAAAAACTTGCAACAAAATACTCATATACCATATCACACCCATTCGGTACAGGGTACACCAAAACAATTCAAGGATAATTATCATAGCAAAAGACTACTTGATCAAACTAAGTAAAATAATTAAATTTCTAGAAGCATACCTACACTGAAACGCAAAAAAATGACTTGATTGTGTAACTATTTATGATATGAAAAAAGGACAAATATACCCCCAAACTATTGTATGCAGATACCCTCCGTCATACTTTTGGAACATTGATGCCCCTGTCATCCAAAAACTAGAGCATATATGCCCTTCACTCTAACGGAAGACTAAATAGGAACACGTGGCACAATATTATCCGTCGATACAATATTTAATAAATGTCGATTGGTGGATAAGATTATGACACGTGTATGTTCATTAGTATAAAGGGTATATATGTACTAGTTTTTGGACGGCAGGGGCACCAATGTCCCAAAAGTATGACGGAGGGTTTCTACATACCATTTACGATAGTTCGGGGTATATTTGTCCTTTTCCCTTTATGATAATATGGACCTAACAAGCAGCTTACACATATCTAAATGAGTCGCTCGTGGTGTTAATCAGAAACTAGGTTGTTTTAGCCAACTTTATAGTTTGGATTTTTTCCGTTCCGGTCAACATTTTAAAAAATCTGTACTTTCTGACATCAAACTCAGACAAAATTGCTTGCCTCCCCAATAACTAAGATGACTTGAAGTTTTAAATCAGAGCTGATCTGAAAAAAAGAACAACAGGAATTGACCATGCTTGAGACAGTTCCATGTCTAATCTTTAGAAAGTAAATAGACATGAAACTCAAAACTGAAGATAATGGGAAAGGGGACCTTACCTCGAGCGTAGGCCCAATTTTGAAAGTACCCATTATATCCTCCTTGGACACCAATGTCAGAAGGGGAATAAGCGCAAAAGGGATCTGTATAGACTGAAGCACATTAAGCCACTCATTCAAAACGTCGAGTGATGATTCAGATCTATTAAAAATCAGAGCGACAATGATCGTTGGCACAATGGCACAACTTCGAGTAATCAGTGCCCTAAGCCATTTCTTCAAACGTAGATCTAGAAAACCTCCCATAATAAACTGTCCAGCATAAGTACCAGTTATCGTACTACTCTGCCCAGCTGCCAGTAACCCAATGCCCCAAATATAGAGAATTGGGAACAGTCCCCCACCATACTTGTCCTGAAGAAACTGCCCTGCATTTACAAGGCCTAAACTACCAGCTTGCTCACTGCCATAAAATCCCTTGGCAAAGACAGTTGTAACAAACAAATTGATCATAAAGGAGATAAGAAGGGCAAAGGAAGATTCTATTGAGTAGTAATTCAGTGCCTCCTGAACCTGCCCTTTTTTCTTCAAATCGATCTCTCTGGATTGCACCAAAGCTGAATGCAAGAAGACATTGTGAGGCATTATTACACAACCAACAACTCCAACAGCCTGCCGAACTGTCCTTGAACTGAGTTTTGGAATCAAGAGACCTGTGAAGATAATGAAATACGATTGAACCAAAAACACATCAGAGCCTACCCATTATGATACCATGTAATTAAACTAAACAAATGCTAAAAATAAGAAAAGCACCTGCTAGAAGCTCCTTCCCATTTGGTTTGGCATCTCCAAACATCCAAGCAAAGGACAGTGCCATAGTCAAAATAAGAACAGCAAACACAGCTTCCAACTTCCTTATACCATAGTTCTCAAGAACCAAAAGAAGAAAGCTGTTTACAAAACAGAACAAAAGAAAAACTAGTCAACAGATTGATCAATTAAGAAGGGGAGCATGCAATCGTAAGCTCAGCCTTATGATGATCGTATGTAATGCGAACCAGAACACCAAAGCAGATTAATTCCATTAAAGGGTACTACATCAACCAATCAACTACACCTCAATCCTGAAAAGATGGGGTTGGCTACATGAATCCTTTGTATCCATATTCCACTCCCTCTATTCAGGTTCAAAACTATAAAGGCAAACTAAGGGTTCTTTAAATCTTGTAATCATCCCTGCATTACATACAAGTCTCTAAATAGAACAGAAACACATTTTACAAACCCTTGCATGAAGAAGAAACATTCTACATGCAAAAGCAAACTATGATCCCAATTCATGAGCATTGAACTGTATATTTCGCATCCAAGTCGCAAACAAAATAAAACTACAACTGAATAAATGCTGATTTCAAACAAAATAAAACTACTACTGAATACATGCTGATTTCAACAAAAGTAGTGATCTTTTGAGCTAAACAAGTCAAGTAGACGAAAATTTACCAATCAGAAGCAGTAATAAGCACACCAGCCCAGAGTGGTAAAAACCCCCGACTGAGTATCTTAATTGCAATGGCACTCCCTATCACCTCCTGAATATCGGCTCCAATCAGAGCTACCTCAGCCATGAACCACAGTAGAAGCCCAGCCCATCTAGGATACTCCTCCCGGCAAAGCTCCGCCAAGTGCCGGCCTGTTGCAACGCCAATTCTGGCCGAAAGTAGCTGGATCATCAAACCCATAACAGTAGCCCATAACAACAGCCATAGAAGCGAGTAACCCGCAATTGCCCCAGCTTGCAGATCCCCCTCCAAATTCCCCGGATCCAAAAAAGCTATACTCATTAAGAATCCAGGACCCGTGAACTGCCATAGCTTCTTCCACGAGAATGGAGGCACCGAACTATAATCAACACCGTCGATCGGTACTGAATCGAATTCAACTACGTGGATCTTCTCCCCAGATCCGTACGTAAATTCTTCTTCGCCGTCATCAGCATCGCCGTTAATTAACGGCGAGGTTGACTGTGGCAGCGGAGCGGAAAGAAGGTGGCGAGATTCTTCCTCTTTGGAATCCGGGGAGGTATTCTCTTGCTGTGGAGGGGAGCTCATTGTCTCATTGTAACAGTAACCGGAATTCCTCAGTTCAGGTAATCCTTTGTTCGTAATTGTTATAAAAGGAGGCTTATGTTAGAGAAAAGGTGGCGGCGGCGGTGGCGCTGATGGTGGTTGACGGCGGTAGAGGAATCAGAAATATGTCCGATAAAGAAAGATTAAGGTATTGTGCCGGGCTCGTGGCACTCACTGGTAAAGATCGTTATATATATTTTGTATCAGCTGTTTTTCGGATGTTCCGTATACTGCAAATTTAATATAAAATTAGATTTATACGAAATTAAAATTTTATTTCTAGGTGAAATTTGAATAGTTTAGATTGAAGTTGTTTTTTTTTATAAATATAAAATTTTTACAAGTAATGATAGTTATTTAATTTTTTTAATTGTTATATATTTTAATAGTTGAGTAAATTATAATTTACAAATAAGATATTAAAATGTTATAAAATATCGTATTAATAAATTGCTTATCATCCAATTTTTAAATTATACATTTTATTAGTTCTGTTTTAATATTTACACGATAAAAATAATCTTTTTATACTGAACATAAGGAATTTTAAATTTTAAATTTTAAATTATGCATTTTGTAAATTTAGGAATTTGAAATCGAATATTGAATTATATACATATATATATATCCTAAAATGACAATTTAAGATTCATGCAATCAAACTTAACTAATTTGAGATTGAGATATTATAACAAGGATGAATATAGAAGGTTCATTTTGGATAGATATAGTTCAATAAATTTTTGTTCAAATTTTATAATATGTTGAGAAATTTATTTAATATTTAATTATGAATTTGACTATTATTACACAAATAATTGAGAACATTATATAAAATCATAAAATTTATAGATATTGAGTTTGTTTATGGTTAACTATTGTTCCAATTATTCTAACACTTCACTGCCAAAGTAACTTTGTTCTCTTGAACTTATTACTCTCTTCATCCTACTTTGTGTGTCATTTTTTATTTGTTGAGTCCTCCATAACGATTGAAAAATTAAGAATTTAATCTATCTATATAATTTAGACATTTTTTGTTTTTTGAGCTGAATTTATAGAGTTACATTGAATTTATTTTAAAAAAATATTAAAAATGAAACTATTTTAATTTCTTTTTAATAATGTCAGACTTTCATTAATATAATTCACGCTTTAATATGCTTGAGCGTGCAAGGAGGTACGAGGTGGGGGTGGGGGGTGGGGGGAGGGGGAGTCTCCCTCATTGACTTAGACATGTGGAACTTGATTTCTTTATACGACTTGCCCCAAAAATATATCACGTAAAAAATAAAATACAAAAAGTAGTACACTATTCGTTTTATTTATGTGTCATTTTTTGAATTTTAAAATTCGAACAAACTTATCTTTGATCTTAATTTTTTTTATATATCTTTTAAAATATTTTGAATTGTCAATTATTGTATCTTATAAATATATATAAATTTAGGTTCAAAGAATTTTGAAGATTGTATGCGATCAAAATTAATCTAATTAATTCTCATAAAATAAAAAATATCACATAAATTGAGATCGGAAGTAATTTTAAAAAATATAATTTTCTTATATTACGCTACTCTTTACTTGATAGGTACTTGATAATCAATTAGTGCTTAATTAGGCAAAAGATGGAAAAAAAGAATAAAAG
The DNA here is from genome assembly GCA_022817965.1 of Solanum lycopersicoides. Classification (NCBI taxonomy): domain Eukaryota; kingdom Viridiplantae; phylum Streptophyta; class Magnoliopsida; order Solanales; family Solanaceae; genus Solanum; species Solanum lycopersicoides. Next base: position 90,575,288 of record CM040621.1, read on the forward strand.
TTAAAAAGATAAAGAAATTTGTCGCTTTTATTTTTCTTTCCCAAAAGTTCTCTTTTCGAAAAATAATTCAATTGTGCTGTGTCATATCACATCACTGTGTAAATCTTTTTTTTTTTTTTTAATGCTTAAAACAAACGAATTGCACGAACTTAAATGCGTGGAGCAAAGGCATTGTGGTCCAAATTTTTTTTCTCTACTTGCATTAAAGTTCGATTAAATTTAAATATAAATATTATAAAATTCATTTTTTAAGATTATCAAATCGCTAACAAAATAATTTTATCATTATAAGCTTAAAATCAAAATATATAATTAAAATAAAGCGATCGTACTCATTCACTATTTCAATTCACTTGTTACAAGTTTTTTTTTATTAAAGCATTAGAAGTATCTTTAGTGGAATCAATAATTTGTTGAATTCCTTTTCTCGAAGTGGATTTATCTTTAGTACAACACATTATTTTGTTTTTTCTGTTAATAACTTCGTATAAAATAATAAAAGAGCAATTTATTTAGAATAAAGAGAAGAATATCGCATGCTTTGTTTCTTGTGACCTAATTAAAGTGGATAAATATTATACGTGAATTGTGTATTTTTTTAGGTGATATTTATTATTTGCATAATGGTTATAGTATTAATGTATGACATGTGTTTGTGTACAAAATAATCTTTCTTTTATCGTGACTTATGAATGTATAATTTTAGCTTTTTAAATCATTGTCTTATAATAAATTTTTCGTTTTCGTTTCTAAATCTATCTCGTTTTAATTATAAGTTGGATCTTATAATTGCAGGGGTGTATCCAGAGGGAGTTCCATGGGTTCACGTGAAGTTGTCGTGAATCCATGCTCTCCTCTCTATATCATATATAGTAGCGTCATATTTTTAAAAAAATTATTAAATATAAATGTGTGAATCCACGTTCTAAGTATCATACGATGATTGGGTGCACTTTTCTAATTGGAATATAAATTTATATCTTATATTATATTATCTTTTTAACAACACCTCTCCAAATGGTTATTAGTAACACTTATGGCGTTTCAACTATTTTTTTTCTTTAAACTTTAAAGTTCAAGTGTTTTACATAAAAAATTTCTAAAAAATTTACATAATTAAATCAAATGTGTATATTTATTTATTTATTTTTAAAAAAACTAGTAGTATTAAATATTCTAAACCTTTAATTTTTAAAATTTAACTATTTATACTAAGAACCTAAAAGTCAAATCAATCAAACTTGTATCTTAAATACGTTTTTTTGTTATCATGAGACTCATCTTTCCTAAATATAACTCCCTTAATTTGCCTACTCAGATTTGAATCACAAAATATCAATGATCATGTGTGAATAAAAAAAAATCATGAAAAATGGATCTTAATGTATAGACTTTTGAAAATATAAGGACAAAATCGAATTGCGTAATTCATTAGACAAATATTTGCGTCGTTTAGGGAAAAAAAGGTAGACGTATGAATGCACCAAAAGTATGAGGGACATGTCATAATAGAATTTTATGTCTTATATACTCAATCTTATCAAATTGTAGTTCTTTGGTCTTCAAAAGTTTTTTTTTTTTTTTCAATTCTAAAACGAAAGCAAGAAGGCATTATACTTATTCTGTTCAAATATTCCTGCTTTTGTTTTTCTGGAGCATCAACTAACTAGTCATCTCACTTTCCGAAGAAGTATTGGAGAGAGTGTTGTTAATAGTGGTCGAGTCAAAATTTTCGATAAATAATTTAAAATTTAAAGAAATAGACATATAAAGTAGTCGAAGGAAATTCGATATTTATTATATATCTAAAAAATTATTTTAACCATATAGAAATAATATCCCTTCGTTTTAAAAAGAATGGTCTAGTTTGACTTTAAGAAAAGAAAGAAGACTTTTTAATCTTGTGGTTCTAAATTAAAGTTATGTCAAATGTACCAAAATGCCCTTTAATCTTGTGGTCTTAAACATGTCACGTAGAAAGTTAAAGTTAAAGTATTTTCAAAAAAGAAAAAGGATCATTCTTTTTAATACAAACTAAAAAAGAAATAGGAACTTTTTTTTTAAAACGAATGGAGTATAATTTTTCAGCGAAGAAGGTTCGAATGAACCCCAGATTATAAGATGGCTCTGCCACTGGTGATGTATACCTATATGAATTAACTTCAAGGCAAAAAATATGGAGTATATGAATGTTTTATCTCTTCATAAAAGTAGGTATTTTATGTATATGTATTAAAATTATTGTAATATAATGTTATCGGTTGACATGCATCTACAAAAAGAACAAATAATGTATTTGATTGAATATTGAGTTATTTGCCTAAAGATCTACTCATTAATTCTCACCAAATATATTGTTTTCCCTTTTTAATTAAATGACGGAGCGTTTAACTAACGTTCATATGTCTATAGTGGTGCACTCATTATCTTCATATTTGAGTCCACATCTGCTTATTTTATTTCTACCTTATGAAATAAGAGATTGTTTCTTATAGATCATCAGCTCATATATAGCATATCAAACTAATTATTAGTAAAAAAATGGAAATATAGTATTAAAGTACCATTTCTTGCTATATCAAATGCCACAATTCTAAGATACACCAGCGACATTACTCCCTTCGTTCATATTTAGTTGTCATCATTTTCAGTTTCATGTTCTTTATGAAATTATGTAAGTTTATGATTGTATATTTACTTAGTTGTTTTTTTTAAGTCAATTTTTTAATAAATGAATATAAATTAATTTATTTTGCTTAATTAATTTGACCAATAAATAAGAAATAAATTATTTACCTTTCTTAATTAAATTCATACTTTCAAAGATAATAACTATCAAGAATAAAATAGAAGATAATATCGTTTGTGCATTGATTTGATGAAATAACAAGGATTAAAAAATATTTATTTTTAATATGAACGACATGTAAATAAGAACAGAATAGGGATAAAAACTTTTTGTGCCTTTTTCTAACTTGGTCATATCATTTTTAGCATGAGAGACATTCTTTTTCCCCCACATACACAAATTTATCCAAAGATTGATGAGTAGATAGTTCTATTTTAACCATGAAACTAAAATGGTGGCATCTTAAAGCAGCACCATTAGATCATTCAAAGTTTTTCACACCACTTGTTATCTGGCTTTATTTGTTATTCTCCTTGTCCATCACGACATTTTGATCCTATCCAATCTCATCTTTTAAAGAAATTTATATTTTTGTTATTCTAATGCAAGTCTAGAACTATTTGTTGACGATTAATTCTATATATTTTTAGATGTTTAAACCAAATAAGATTTCGTGAATGAAATTTTTTTCCAAGTTGAATTATGTTATTTCTTGATATAGTTATATAAAATGATTAGTTTTCATAGATTTATTTTTCAAATTTCTATCGTACTTTTTGTTAGGCCGCAGTTTAAATTATGTCTTCAATTAGTTAAGAAGTATAAAAGAAAATCTTAGGCTCGCATACGTGGCGTCATCACAAACCAAAATTTTCTTTTAGTTTATTTATTTACAGACCTATCCTTCCTCTTTCATTAAAAGTTGTAAAATTTATGAAAAGTTACGACTTTAATTAAGAGTTGCAACTTTCATAAAATTAATGACTTTTATGAAAATTGCGACTTTAACAAATAATTGTGACTTTTATGAAAAATTGTGACTTTCATGAAAGGTTGTGACCTTTCGGAAGGATTGCAACTTTTTCAAATAGTACATTGTAACCTTTCTGATAAGGCACAATAAAAATATGTTCACATTATCCTTTGTTGTCTATAAATAGAGGGATTTTTCTCTCATTTTTAAACAACGAAAATTTTGAACCTCCTCCTTCTCTTCTTCTTCACAATTAAATACTCCCTCCGTGGAATATTGTTTGTCATGGTTTCTATTTTTAGAGTCAAACTATAAAAAATTTGACTAACAAGATGTATTTTTCATCATATTAATATGCAAAAAATTGCAATTTATAGTATTTTTCATATAGAATTAGAATATCTAATTTTTTATTTAAAATATCGAATTAATGTGATCTGATTTAACTTTAAAAATTAGTCAAATTGACTTTCAAAAAGCGCAACATGACAAACAATACTGAACGGAGGGAGTATTTGTGTATTTTGCTCCTGTTGAGTGACTAAATGTTATAGATCCTGATATGTATTTTTACAATAATTATTTTATACTTATGTTATTAAAGATAAATAATAAGATGTAATAATTTTCATTTTCCTTTACATTATTAATGACGGATAGGTTTTAAATATTATTTTATAAATTTCATGATATTAAGTTCACGCGTGAAGTGCGAATAATTTTAAGAAAAATTACGCGACTAAGCAAACTTATATTATTTAATTACTCATCATAGCTATAGTTTACTATAATTACCACTTGCGACTAACATTATACATTAATTACGTGGGCTGACTTCGAGTTTGTATAATTAGTCATGTTTGTATATGTATAATTCGCTAGAATATACAAATACATATGTATAATATGTAATTTTTTAACCTATATAAATATACAATTCACCTCTCTCCCACTCTCTGCCCTCTCTCGCTCGCCTCTCTCCTCCCTCTCTCGATCTCGCTCGCCTCTCTCCTCCCTCTCCCAATCTCGCTTGCCATTTATACAAATGTATATGTATATATACAGTTATATACAATTATATACATATACAATTCACCTCTCTCCCACTCTCTGCCCTCTCTCTCTCGCCTCTCTCCTCCTTCTCTCGATCTCGCTTGCCTCTCTCCTCTCTCTCTCAGTATCGCTCGCCTCTCTCCTCCCTCTCCCAATCTCTCTTGCCATATATACAAATAAATATGTATAATATACAATTATCTAACCAATATACATATACAATTCACCTTTCTCCCACTCTTTCCCCCCCTCTCTCTCCTCTCTCCTCTCTCTCCCAGTCTTTCTCGCCTCTCTCCTTCATATAACATGTAGTTACAAATTGTAATTATCAAACTGTAAATATGAAAGGTAATTAATTATTTTTAAGTTAATATATGTGAAATTTCTCCATAATTTTACTAGTTAAATTAGTAAAGAAAAAAAAATGAAAGCGTGGCATCAAAAAAGGTAATTTGTGCAAATTTACTTTCTTTATTTACTTAGAAAGCATAAAATTTAAGATATTTGTATGCGCATTTTCTGCTTTGGAAAAAAATTCTATGAACAAAACACAATCATAAAATCATTTTGTTTTGAAATTAAGAGTCAATTATTCGACCATAAAAGAAAGAAATTTATGCAAATGATCAAATTTTAGAGTTGCCCTAAATGTTGCAACTCAGCAGCACAAACGGCAAACCTCCCGTCGGCGTCGAATATCTCTTCGTTTTGCCCAATCGCCAAATCCTACAATAGGAATATAAACTTTCTGATCAAAGTAAGTTCAATTCACTTGCATTATACATCTTCGTTTACGGATTCTGACCATATATGCTTGTGTTCAACTGTTTTTACGTTCTACACCTCAATGAATTTGTGATTCTTATTATGAGTTATGTTGATGAATTTTATTTGAAATGAGTTTATGATATAATAAGTATTAGTTGAGTGATCGTGATACGAGAAATCGAACTCGCTAAACTAGAATCGACTATTCAAAGTTTCAGTCGCGGATTGCCCTAAGACGCTTTACGATTATTGATAATCTAATGCTAGTTGGTTAGTGTTATACATGCATACTATCTGTTTGATGAAAGTTCGGGTGATAATGCCAGCTCTAAGGATCAATATGCTCTGTTAGCAACTGAATCCTCTTGTGTTCGTTATGCTTTGCTATATCTTGTTTAAAAAATGTTTTTCACCTCTTCTTATTTGCACGATTCCTTTTTTGTTTTTTCGTAACTGTTATTATAAGGTTTCGTTGCTAAATGATAGAATAAGAAAATTGGATCTTACAAATGCATAGTTATTCATGTGGAATTATGATGTCGTACATTATTAGATTCTCATATTTCAGAAAGAAGTTTAACCATGTGTGGTCGTGGAGAACATTTTGCTAATAGCGGCTGAACCTTTGGTGAAATTGTGAATCCAGTGCCTTCGCTCATATCGATGATCTCACTATTGGGCTTATCCCACTCAAAGCACTGAAGAAGTGAGCCTAGTGCCAATCCAATGACATGAATTGCTAGGTTCTCACCAGGGCAGCCCATCCTTCCTGATCCAAACGGAATAAACTTGCAGCCCTCTTTGACACTGTCAAAGCCTATAAATCTATCAGGGTTGAACTTTTCTGGATCCTCCCATACCTTAGGGTCATGATGTATCCCCCATGCATTCACTAATAGGATTGTTCCACGCGGAACTCGATATCCTGCTACTTTGCACTCTTCTGATGACAGGTGAGGCAAAAGTAAAGGGGCTGCTGGATGCATCCGCAATGTCTCATTGATGATGCATCGGATGTAAGGAAGTTGAGCCAAATCGGATTCATCAATTAGGCGGTCTTGTCCAACCTGATTGTCAATTTCAGTCTGTGCCGTCTTTAAAATTTCTGGATTGTCAAGCAAGCGTGAAAAAGCCCATTCTAGTGTTACTGCTGAAGTATCTGATCCAGCTTGGAGTAGGATCTGCATGCATTAGAAAACAGAGTGCATAAACTAGTCAACACATTTAAAGGAACAGTAGATATAGACAGAAGCAAAGACACTCTGTAGGGTCAATGATTTTGGTAGTTCAAATATAGCTTTCATCTCAAGATCTATATCCAGGGTAGGGTAGTGCATATGTAAGTAGAATTATAATAGTCAATATCACCTGCCTATACTATGTACTCCCTCCGTTTCAATTTATTTGTACTGGTTTGACTTGACAGAGTGAAAGAAAGTAAAAAAGACTTTTAAATCTTGTGGTCTAAACATGTCATGTTGAACGTTGAAATTTACGAGCTGTCAAATTAGGAAAAGACACTCTTTTTAAAATAAAAAAGAGAAGTAATACAAACAAATTGAAACAGGAGTATATATCAATCTTGGTACGGAAGCATTTAGATTCATCTAATCATGTCTTTTTATCAAGAAACCCCAACAGTATACCAATTTGTTTTAAGTTCCATCTGAAGCTTAACATAATATTAACTCAATATAACACAAGCAAAGACAACAATGAAGATAATCTTCATGTACAAAAAGAAAAAATATAGATGTCTGATAGTCTTACCAGCAGTAGGTTTCTAATCATTTCATCTGTGTAGTATTTGGGGTCTGTTTTCTGTAAATCTAACAATACTTCCATTATAGTTTTCTTCTTCCCTGCGACAACCTCTGCTGAAGGAAAAGAACCACTGCTCTTTAATCGACGATGCTCGTCTATTTCCTTTCGCATAAAGTTATCTCTCTTCTTCTGTAGTTCCATCATCTTTTCCTCAACATTATGCAATCCAAACCACCTCATAAATGGCAAGAAATCCAAAATATTAGCCTTTGGAGCAGTGTTTATTGTATCCTTCGATATATCCTGGAATAGCATAGCTTCTTTTGAGTTCTCTCCATAGTATCTTTTCCCTGCAATCATTCTTGATATCACGTTGAACGTGAAGTTAAAAAGAGATGATTTCATCTCCACAATTTTTTCCGAACTCTCTATGGAGACTCTAAAGAGTCTACGGATCAGGTAGTTTATTTCATCAGAACGGATGATTGATAGTGTCTGAATTCTATAGGAAGATAAAACTTCAAGAGTGGAAATTCTTCGAAGATTTCTCCAGTGCTCTCCATAAGAAGACCAAGCGAGGCTAGTAAAATTGTACCCGAAATACTTACCACTGAGAAAATCAGGACGATTGGCAAAGATGATATCGTTTTTAGTAAAACATTCTTCTGCTACCAAAGGTGATGTAACAAGGAGGACAGGCCGAGAGCCAAATTGAAGAAACACTACTGAACCATAACGATTCGAGACTTTGAATAAAGCCCTATGGAAAGGTTTACCCAATAAGTAGAGATGGCCAATGAAAGGGAGTGCTGGAAATGGGCTAGGTGGAAGGTTTTGTAGCTTGTTAAGAAAATGGTGGCTGATGATATAAAGAACAAGGAACAGAACTGGGAAATACAGATAAAGACTGTCCATGGATGATCAGAATTGTAGTATTATTTCCGATAATTATCTAGTTTTATTATACTTGTATGAAGATCTTTGCAGCTTAATAAATAAGTGTCATCAAATCTTGGTTTTGTAATCTAAATTGATCAATATTTGTTGGCTAGGTATTTGTTTAATCCCTAATAATGTAGGTTAGTTGTAGAAATTTATTATTTATAGAAAAGTTATCCTTGTAACCAAACAGGAAGGAATTAAATACTAACAAGTAAACATCCAATAAACAGGACCTTAGAATTTATTTAGGCAATTGATGATTGATGACGAATGACGAGACACAAATTATCTGGATGTACTCTAATTTAGGTTCATTTGTCCGGTATCAAATATGCATTGATATATCCAGCGTATATGTATTCAAATTCAATATCATCAGTGTATCCAATATCAATTTTATCCGGTGTATCCTTTATCAGTTTCATCAAATTTCATGTATCAAGTGTCAAATATACATTGATGTATCCGTGCTTAGATATGTGTATCTGGTATCAAATATGCACTTGTACATTCATCAAATAACCAATATCAAATATGCATTAAGTGTATCTATACACAGATACATATCAATTATTATTTCTAGACATGTAAATATTGTCCCCAAGTAAATTAAACCAAAATCAGAACTGAATAGTTTATGAAAGTGATACTCTGTGGTTAAATAGTTATAGTAGCATGTTTGCTTAGTTAGGTAATTTTTTCCATCATTGAAACCCATAAAACAATAGATCCAAAATGTTGAAACATCATCTTAAAACTCTAATTTTCAAACAACAATAGCTAAACGGAAGAGATCTGGAAAATTGAATAGGTTGACAGTGAATCGGAACTCAGAAGCACAATTTCTTCCTTTTGCTCAATTGCAAATCCAACGATAGGAGTATGAACAAGGCCTTCACATTCTGATCAAAGTAAGTTCAATTTCACTTTCATTATACATCTTTATTTTCAGATTCTCTCGATATATGTGTGTTCGAGTGCTTATACCTTCTTGACCTCAATGCATTTATGAGTCTTATGAGTCACGTTGGTGAAGTTCAATGAATTTTATTTGAAATTCTTGCGGAAACGCCTGGGGTTTACCTTTGCTCAGCTTAATTTTGGTTTTCGTTAATTTCACCCTAAGATATTGATTATACTTTATAATTTGTCTGCATATTTCTAAGGGGATGGTATAGTACTGAAGAAGTTATAACTCTAATTATTATGTCACGACTCTAACTTCTAAGGGGACAGTGTAGTGCCGAAGAAGTTATAACTCTAATTTCGTTAAATTGTTCGAATTGTGTAATCATCAGTTATTGACATTGGTAAGCGACCCAAAGTGATTTGATTATAATTCAATTCGTGACTTAAAATTTGAATTGCTTTCCTGTTAACCGCGTAAAAGAAGCTTTTGGTAATTGTGCTCCAAGATGCACTATAAATTGCTACTTTCCTTTTGGTTAGTGTTGTATTTGGAGAGTTCATTTCCTACATAATCACTCAAACTCATTGTTATTATCTCATAAAGTCACATCTCTTCTTGATTATTCCAATGTTTTTCGATAAAGTAAATGACTTTCTGAGATAATAAAATTTAGTTATGTGACCATATTAGTTCTAACTCTCTAAACTAATGACTATTCAAGGTTACAGTCACGGATTGCCTTCTAATAATGGCCCCTTGATTTTGAGAAGCTTCGCTATTATTGATAATCTGATACTAGTTGTGAGTGTTAAACATGCATACTATCTGTTTGATCAAAGCTCGGGTTATAATGTCAGCTCCAAGAATCAATATGCTCTGTTAACAACTGAATCCTCTGCAGTACTATAGTTACCATTATGGAACTTATGCTATGAGGTATTCCTTATGCTTTGCTATATTCTTGCTTCGAAAAATGATTTGCTCTTCTTCCCTCACGATTCCTCTTTGTTTTTTGTACTTAATATTATAAGGTTTCATCGCTGAATGACAGAATAAGAAAATTGGATCTTAAACTTTCTTAGTTATTCATGTGGAAGTAATGGCATATATTATTAGAATCTTGGTTAGGATCAGATTTCAGAAAGAAGTTTAACCATGTGTGGTCGTGGAGAACATTTTGCCAACAGCGGCTGAACCTTTGGTGAAAGTGTGAATCCAGTGCCTTCGCTCATATCGATGATCTCCCTATTGGGCTTATCCCACTCAAAGCATTGAAGAAGTGAGCCTAGTGCCAATCCAATGACATGAATTGCTAGGTTCTCACCAGGGCAACCCCTCCTTCCTGATCCAAATGGAATAAACTTGCAGCCCTCTTTCACACCTTCAAATCCTAAAAATCTATCAGGATTGAACTTTTGTGGCTCCTTCCATACCTTAGGGTCATGATGTATCCCCCATGCATTCACTAATAGGACTGTTCCACGCGGAACTCGATAGCCTGCAACCTTGCACTCTTCTGATGAAAGGTGAGGCACAAGTAAAGGGGCTGCTGGATGCATCCGCAATGTCTCATTGATGATGCATCGGATGTAAGGAAGTTGAGCCAAATCGGATTCATCAATTAGGCGGTCTTGTCCAACCTGATTGTCAATTTCTGTCTGTGCTGTCTTTAAAATTTCTCGATTGTCAAGCAAGTGTGAAAAAGCCCATTCTAGTGTTACAGCTGAAGTATCTGATCCAGCTTGGAGTAGAACCTGCATGCATAACGAAACAGTATAAATTAGTCAACAACCTTTGAAGGAACAGTAGATATAGACAGAAGAAAGGACACTTAATAGGGTCAATGATTTTGAAAGTTCCAATATAGCTTTCATTTCAAGATCTAGATCCAGGGTAGGGTAGGAAATATATAAGTAAATTTAAAAAAGTCAATGTCACCTGCCTATACTATTTACTCCCTCTATTTCAATTTGTTTTGTCTTAATTTGACTTGACACAGAGTTATAGAAAGTAAAAAAGACTTTTGAATCTTGTAGTTTAAGGTTAAGGTATGTTGAAATTAAAGTGTTGTCAAATCAGGAAATAAACATTTTTTTGGAAACAAACTAAAAAGAAAAGTAATACAAACAAATTGAAACAAAAGGTAGTATATATCAATCTTAGTACGGAACATTTTAGATTCATCTAAGCATGTCTTTTTATCAAAAAACACTAGCAATAATATACCAATTTGTGTCCAGTTCCATCTGAAGCTTAACATAGTATAAACTCAAGATAACACAAGCAAAGAAAACAATAAAAATAAGCTTCTGTGGTGGATCTTCAGGTATAAAAATAAAACAAAAACATATAGATCATGTCTGATAGTCTTACCAACATTAGGCTTCTAATTGTTTCATCTGTGTAGTATTCGGGGTCTGTTTTCTGTAAATCTAACAAAACTTCCATGATAGTTTTCTTCTTCCCTGCCACAACCTCTGCTGAAAGAAAAGAACCATTGGTCTTTAATCGACGATGCTCGTCTATTTCCTTTTGCATAAAGTTATCTCTCTTCTTCTGTAGTTCCATCATCTTCTCCTCAACATCATGCAAACCAAACCACCTCATAAATGGCAAGAAATCCAAAATATTAGCCTTTGGAATTGTTGTTATTGTAGCCTTTGATATATCCTGGAATAGCTTAGCTTCTTTTGAGTTCTCTACTTTCTCTCCATAGTACCTTTTCCCTGCAATCATTCTCGATAGCACATTGAATGTGAAGTTAAAAAGAGATGATTTAATCTCCACAATTTTTTCCGAACTCTCTATGGAGACTCTAAAGAGTCTACGAATCAGGTAGTTTATTTCATCAGAACGGATGCTAGATAGTGTCTGTAATCTATAGGAAGATAAAACTTCAATAGAGGAAATTCTTCGAAGATTTCTCCAGTGCTCTCCATAGGAAGACCAGGCAAGGCTAGTAAAATTGTACCCGAAATGCTTACCACTAAGAAAATCAGGACGATTGGCAAAGATGATATCATTTTTAGTAAAACATTCTTCCGCTGCTGAAGGTGATGAAACAAGGAGGACAGGACGAGAGCCAAATTGAAGAAACACTACTGAACCATAACGATTCGAGACTTTGAATAAAGCTCTATGGAAAGGTTTACCCAATAAGTAGAGATGGCCAATAAAAGGGAGTACTGGAAATGGGCTAGGGGGAAGATTTTGTAGCTTGTGGAGAAAATGATAGCTGATGATATAAAGAACAAAGAAGAGAACTGGTAAATACAAATAAAGACTGTCCATGGTTGATCAGAATTAGTATTATGTCTGATAATTATCTAGTTTTATTAGCTTGGATTAAGATCTTAACAGCTTAGACAAGAATAAATAAGTATAATTAGATCTTGGGCTTTGTACTCTAAATTAAACAAGAAGTATCTTGCAGGCTATAGGTATTTGTTTAATCCCTAATAATTTAGGTTAGTTGTAGAAAATTATTATTTTAAAGAAAAGTTATCCTTGTAAACAAACAAGAAGGAATTAAATACTAACAAATTAAACATCCAATAAAGAGGACCTTTGAATTTATTTAGGCAATTGATGATTGATGACGAATGGCAAGACGCAATTTTTCTGGATTTACTCTAATTTATTTTCTTGGAGCAATGGCCTCTAATTGAATTTAATATTTTCTTTCTTAACGTTAGTTTACACACAGCTTGTGCTGAAGTGTACGAATATCCGATTTTGGGACCACTATTTAAGTCATAGGCGACTTTTTTTTGCAAGTTTATCCATTTCGAGAACAATTTAGACATACTCAAAGTTGAATGTTTGTTGGTATGACTGAATTTCATTCACATATGACCAAAGTGTTATGGTATATTTGCACGCATTTTAGCATAGTATATGATGTTTGACCTAACAGTCTTAAACACTTCAGACAATTATTTAGTTGGCAACTTGGCATAGTCCATGTTTGAAATTGGGTAAATGAAATATTTTATAATTTTCTCTGATGTTTGGCTTAACCGTCCCAAACTACATATACTCTTGATGAAATTATTGACTTCGCTATTGCTACCTTCCTTGGCTTCCTTCAATACACGTGATGGAAATAAATCACCTAATTTCTTTTTCGATTGGAATTTAATCCTAGATTTTTCTTAGTTATCATCTGGTTTATTGACTGGTAGGCCATGGTTAGTCTACTTGCTTCTGCATCTTGATTTCAACGTTGTAATAGTATTTTTTTTTTTATATTTGCTATAGCTTACGTTTCTTCTTTAAAAGTTTGGTTGTTTGTTTGTGTATTGTTACTGGTTGATATACAGGAACCTAATCTATTTAATAAATATGGTACTGCAGAAATCTAGTATAGTTGAAAAGCAAACGCACTTGTCCTTTTCCTGTATTTATTGTATTTTATTTCCATTTTGTGCCATTTTTTCTACTAAATTTATTTGAAGGAAGCATCCATCTTACGATTTACGTGATTGAAAAAGAAAAAGAAAAGTCCTTAATAGATTTAGCTATGAGTTAACATGGTAGGGACCCCTAACATCACTAGTCACTAGTAATAAATGTCAATTTGTCAATATTCATACATAACAATGAAAAAAATAAAGTCAACTTGTTTCTTCCCCCACCCCACTCCTACCCCCACCCCCTACTCATTTTGCATTATGGGAAAATTACATATCTGAATTATTCAGTCACCTAATTTATAAAATATGTAAAACATTTTTACACCAAACATACATGTAGTACACTTATAACATACATATCCATATAATGTGTATATAGTGTTTATTTTTATCATATTGATAAATTAGTTGGTTTAGCGATATATTTGGTAAGAAAGTGCTTTTTTAATTAAGGTTAAAATAATCCTCACATTACATCACAATCATGCGATCATGTCAAATAAAAAGAAGGCAAAAAAAAGAAGCTACCAAGTTAAATTAGTACTAGGAGAAAGTAGAAGGAGCTAATAAGTTTAATGCAAACTATTGAGTAGACTACTTTTGTGAATAGTTGATGATTACTAACTTGCTAGCATTGATTTCAAGTATTATTTACAAGAAAAATGAATTATAAATTTATTGCGTATCTTTTATAAAGTAGGGATAAGGATTAAGATTTATGTATATATTATTTTTCTCATATTTCACTTGTAAGATTGTACTGATATGGTCATGTGGTCATGGGTGGCTTAACTTCTTCTGTATGGGTTTATAAGATGACATGATTGTTAGAATTTTTATGTTGTATTAGGTTGAGTGGGGAATCTTAGTTGGTTGACTAGGATTTATAAGGATGAAGTTAAATTATATTGTATTTAATTGAATAAATTAGTTTTGAAATTATATTATAATCAATTAGTCCACATACCAAACGACCCCGTCTTTTCATACATGCGATAGAAATTGTAATTTATTTTCTTGATTAGTCAGTATAAAGAAGTTTGCTAATGTTAATTATTTTATTTTTGTATCTGATCCTGTAGAAATATAGGGTTGGCCGGCAATACTTCGAATATCCAGATAAAAAATTAGAGTATTTTTATGATTATCAGTTAGCTTTGAAGGTTAGTTAGCCAAATAAATTAATTTATTTTAGTGAATAGAAATAAATTTTTAATTTCAAAAATTTTACGCAAGTTAAAAAATTACTTCACACATTTTTTTACCCCTCGAGACCTTATCCAAACCCAACCCCAAATGAAAAAGGAAAAACCTCGATTCCTCATCTAGTCACTCAAAGGGTTTGGGTGTAATCCTAATAAAGAGTGTATAATTCAGTAATGAATATTGGCAAAGATGATATCAGTCTTTATATACGTATTACTTTCTCAGTTTCAGTTCGTTTTACTTTCTTTTAATAAAAGAACGTTTCTTTCCAAGTTTGGTAACTCTTTAGTTCCAACATTTCACGTTATGTATTTAATATCACAAGATTAAATGCTATTTTTGTACATTATACATATCTTTAGTTTAAGCCCGACAATTATGTATCCCTAGACGGCTAGACCCTGTTTTGTTGGATTACACTAGATTTTTTTATTGTTGTTGTTGTTGAAGCCCACTAGATCCAAGCGTCCTTCTTTAAAATGTGTCCAATCAAACTAAGACAAATAAATTTAATTTGAGGGAGTACTATGCTGCTCAAAGTGATGAAACAAGGGAGGGCAGGATTAGAACCATAAGGTAGAAAGATCACCACGCCATAACGATTTGAGGTTTTGAGTTAAGCTATGTGGAAAGCACGTAAGCTGGCCTGGGCACCACAAAGTCGTTTTTTTAACTAAAAAATAAGGCTTTGTGGAAAGATTTACCTAACAGGTAGAGGGAAGGTTTAATAGCTTGTGAAGAAAATGGTGTTTCATGATATAAAGAACAAAGAACAGCACTAGGAAGTAGAGATAAAGACTGTTCATTCTTCAAGGATAAAGATGATCAGTATTATGTCTGATAATGCTAGATTAAATTAATTAAGATATGCATCTAACTTATGTTAGCTAAATTAAGCAACACGTCTTTTTAAGGCCAGGTAGTTGTTTAATCCATGATCATTTTGACTAGCTGTCAAGACTTAGCTCTTTTTATAAGCTGGCCTTACTGAACTTAACAAGAAGGAATTAAGGTAGATCCTTACTGAAGGAATTAAATTAGATACTAACAAAGTGAACCTCCCCGAAACAGGGCCGACCTTGAATTGATTGTGTCAGTGATTAGTTATTGACGCAGGGAAAGACGTAAGGCTATTTGGATCTTCCGGAGCAATGACATTTTCTTGCTTTTACGTTTTGATTTAGACGTTTTATATATATGGTATATGATACATCTTACAGTTTCTCTCTTTAAACCTTTATTGTTTGTTTGTGTATTGTCACTTGTCGATAGGAACGTCATCCATTTAATATGAAACAACTGAAATCAAGGTGTTCTGGAAAAACTGATTTCACTTGGCTTTTCCGGTAGTATTGTTTATCTTATTTCCTCTCCCCCCCCCCCCCCCAACCCCCTTCCTTTTTTAGACCAAATCCATAAAAAGGGAAGTTTTTTACTTATAGAAACAGTCTAAATATGCTTAGCGTGAGATAACATGGAAGGGGGGCCTTTACATGAAGGACTTTCTGCCAATTAATTAACTTTTATTCGCTTAGAAGAAGTTAAACAAGAGAGATACGTCTAGCCAGATATATAAATCCTGTTGTGAAATAAAGGCCAAAGAACCATTTGATTTATAATCAGTCAGTGAAAACATGCTAGCTCCCAGTACAACCAGTGATTATAAACAAATATACAAGTAACATGTCGCTCTCTATTAATTAAAAGGGATGAGAATTAGGAAGGAACACCTTAAACTTTCACATGAAAGTTTACCGTGACTAATCTTATTGCACTCTTATTTGGTTTTACTTTTGTCTGACCAGTCTGAGTACTAGGTAGAAGAAAGCTAATCAAACTTGAGAAGGACGAGAACGAAAATTAAACATATGATTATATCTTATATTCATCTCTAAGCACACAACTTAGTGGTTAAGAAGTCACAAGTAAAACTGTGAAGTCAAGAGTTCGAAATGGCTTCTTGGTTACTTTTATACCCTTGGACTACCCTGGTCTTCTATTATTATGTGAAGCAATGCATTATAAATTGTTGTGATCATTTGGTCAATGTTTCCTATGCTACTCCTGAACTAATCAGCAATTCAATTTCTTAAATTCACGGATTCTCTTCTGATAACGGGCTCTTGATGTTAAAGATGCTTTATCATCCATGGTTTGATGCTGGTAGATGAGTCTTTTGAGTATATGGGTACTTCTTGTATACAAGGTTTAAAACTAGGTAAAGTTGTTTCCGTGGTCACAGATTCCAGCCGTGTAAGCAGACACTAATGCTTGCATTCCCTTGGGGTTCATCCCCCTGAATCCTACTAACGCAGGATGCCTTGTGCACGGACTGGCCTTTTATCCTTTGTCAACATACGGACACTTGCAGTGTTATTGTTACATTCATGTCATTCCTGCCATATGGAGTTCCATAAGCTACTGTTTTCGTGCTTAATAATTAGGAGTTCATTTTCATTTCTTTTTTAGTTGTCTTTAGTGTAAAATATTTTTTACAGAGAACAGAGTGGAAGCTATAGTTGGTGATCTAGGAACTGGATCTACTCCACAAAGAAGTGATCCTTTGATATCTCTGGTCGTGCAGGTACAAATTTTGCAGGTATAAACTATTTTGTGCATGTCAATTTCGCCACCATTTTTCACTGTATCTCGTACTTGTTATTATATTTCCTCACCAACTCCCTAGAACGAAAGAATAAAGAAGTCAGGATGTGAAAATGCTTTTTTGTTTAGAGATGATGGGGTACAGTTATGGCCAGAATCATAGTTCAGAAAGAAGTTTGATCATTTTTTATTGTGGAGAACATTTTGCCAATAGAGGCTGAACCTTTTATGAAATTGTGAATACAGTTCCTTTCCACATATCAATGATCCCGCGGTTGGTTGATAACCTGCAACCTCACACTCTTCTGATGAAAAGTGAGGTGCAAGTAAAGGGGCTGCTGGATGCATCCATCAGTGTCTCATTGGTGATGCATCCGATGTAAGGAAGTAGAGCCAAACCAGATTCATTGGTAAGTAGCAAAGAAATGAATGTTCTTTAAGAATGGAAAATACATATAATAATCACTCTGAATTTTAACTCATATCATTTTTAGAATACAATAACATTGATGACCAATATGAATAATATACTAGTTTGGTCATGTGGTTTGAGACGAATTGTGTTCATATCTGAGAAAGAAGATTAGCCATTACAGGTCGTGGGCTACATTTAGCCACCAAGGGTTGAGCTTTAGGCAAGGTGAGTCCAGTTCCTTCAGTCATATCAACCAATTCATCGCCAATCCGTCGCCAATCAAAGCACTGAATAATACATCCCAATGACAATGCAACCATTCGAACAGCCAATCCTTCTCCAGGACAACTCCTCCTTCCAGAACCAAAAGGCATCATTTTGTACCCATCTCTAACACCTTCTAGTCCTTCAAATCTTTCTGGTTTAAACTTTCTTGGTTCATCCCAAAGTTTAGGATCGTTGTGTATAGCCCACAAATTCACAAGCAACATTGTACCTCTAGGTACACGGTACCCTCCCACAGTGGTCTCCTCAGACGACTCGTGGGGGACTAACAGAGGTCCTGCAGGGTACATTCTGAACGTCTCGTTTATAATGCAACGTAGGTAAGGTAGGTTGTTCATGTCTGACTCTTCGATTAGACGTTCATGGCCTATACGTTCGTCGATTTCAGCTTGTGCTTTCTTCAGTGTTTCAGGATGGTTTAACATCAGTGATAAAGCCCATTCCATTGTCCCAACTGAAGTATCAGTCCCTGCTGCTAATAGTACCTACAAATATCAAAAGCTTTTTTAGTTTTATTATTTACACATTAATAACAACGTGAAAGATGAAATCCATACGAATAATCGAGTTCCGAGTTTATTGTTTTTAAGTGTTTAATTTTATTTTAGTTTTAGATGAACATACACAAGGGCAGAGCTACACCTAGTTAAAGGTGGTCAGATGATCAACCTTCATCGAAAAATCTTTGAGAGTATATAGGTTAAATATTGATTTTTTTGGATATATATACTAATAGTTGAACTCTCTTGACAGCCAAGTGACATTCAGTTCCATTTTTTCAATTAAAAAAAAAACAAAAAAACAAAAGTCATAGTTCCATTTTGATAATCTGACCAGTAAGATTTATTTTTTTACTTGTCCTAAAGTATGACACTCTTGACGAAAATATTGAATCCACTATTAAACGTACTTTAAATTTTAAACGAGGAATCCGTACGATTTTAATATGATATTTTTCATACAATAAATGGAACACAATTGTTTTGGACCCTACAAGTGTATAATTCAAATTTTGATACAACAACCAAATACAGCATGTTTCAAACAAAAAATCCTTTGTGTATTTCAAAGTCAAAAAAGTCATTGAAGGATAAATAATTTATGGGGTACACTAGCTCAAGGACCACCCAATAGTAAACAAGGATCATATGTTGGTGGCGTTTATTTTCTACGGGAAAATTTGACCAATGTTCATCTAATAGTTTAATTAATCAAATTAAAAATACATTAAATTTTTCCAAGGATCATACAGCCTCTTTTAAATTGGATTTACTTATTATAATTTATATAGGCACACGAATAAGAATTTTGGACTTTGTTCCATTAAAGTATTTATAACCTATTGTAGAAGTTTCTTTTATGTTATTTGTTAGGTAACTAAGTTAACTTATTATGAACAATCCTCTCTCGATAACTATCTATTTTTCTTCTCCTTTTTTAAACGCAAATACTTCATCCATGATATTCTCCAAAGTCCAAATTGGCATTCAACTTTGTACTAAACTTATTGATCAAAGGGACAAACATGTTCACGTAGAATAGCTCGTAATGAGAGATGTAAATTGCACTAGTTAAGTTTTGATTGGAGAATATCATTTTTGATTCGATAAATAATAGAGAAAAATATACTAGAGTACTTGTATTTAAATTTTTTAGGATTAATGCATTATTGAAGTGACTTACAAGCATAAGGCTTCTGATGATTTCATCTTTGTAATATTCAGGTTCCTTCTCTTGCAGTGTTAACAACACTCAATCAGTGATTTCTTCTTCCCTTCGATCTCCAAATCAGTAACAGTTCCGTCTTTCTCCATTCTCTTTCTGCAATCTTTTATCAGTCCCTGCATAAACTCATCTCTGTTCTGCTGCAACACAACTAAACTTTTCTCCAATTTCCTCACCAACAGCTTCAACGCCGGCAGAAAGTCACCAACATTCGTAGCGCCACCGATCCTGAATGTCTCTTGTACCATTTCCCTGAATCTCGTAGCTTCTTCGATATCCTCCACATTCTCTCCGTAATACCTGTTGAAAATATGATTAAGTAAATAAAAGTACTATATTTTTACCTATTCATATATTTTATTGGTATAAAATTTTTAGTAGTTCAATTGATCGGATTCAGGACTCTTATTGGTGAGGATTCAATTCTCTATTGTGTAATCTCTACCCCATTTTTCTAACTCCACCTATGATTAGGATCTGAACTTTCACCTTATCGATGAGGATTCAATTCTCTGTGTTCTATAAACTCCTTACCCATTATTCTTACCCCACATATACATGTATTATAATGAGGCATGCACTAATAAGAACACGTTTACGCAATTGAAGAAATAAAAACTTAATTTATGTTTAAACTTTTAGATGAAATAGTCACGGATTTAATTTGTACCTTTTTCCTGCAATCGTCCTCATCATAACATTCAACATCAGCTCAAAAAACATGGATTTCATGTCTACAGATTTCTCAGCCATAGCAGAGGAATTAATCCTCTTAACCATAGATTTCACTTCATCCACACGAATTCCGTGAAGCATTTGAAGACGATGAGTTGAAAACATCTCAACGGAAGTAATTCTCCGTAGATTTCTCCAATGATCTCCATAAGAACTCCAAGCCAACGAAGTAAAATTATAACCTAGATGTTTTCCGGCCATCAAATGAGGGCGATTTGCGAAAACGACATCGTTCTTCGTAAAACACTCTTCTGCTCCGGCCGGCGATGAAACCAGAAGAACTTTCCGGGAACCGAATTGGAGGAGAAGAACAGGGCCATATCGATCGGAGATTTTGGCTAAGGAACGTTGAAGAGGTTTTTTGAAGAGATAAAGATGGCCAATAATTGGGAAAGTTAGAAATGGAGCTGGTGGATGATTATGGAATTTGCGTAAAAAATGTTTAGTGATAATGTAGAAAGCTAAAAGCAGAGGAGCATACAAAAATGGTGAAAGTGTGTAATCCATTGTAAATGTGTTGGTTGAGTTATACTTTTTGGTATATATATATATATATATGGGAAAAGGGTCTGATATACCCTCAACTTTGTCATTTAGAGTTGCCCTTATTATGAAAATGACTCATATATGCCTCTACTTATAAACAAATGGCTCACATATACCCTTTTCCTAACGGAAAATGAAAATAATAATAATTTTAATCTAATTTTTTATTTTTTTTCTAAAAAATATAATCCCATATGAGTAGATTTAATCTTCGTCAAACATACTTTTTTTATTTTAATGACTAATTTAGAATTATTATTTTTGATGATCAAATTTATTAAAGTTTTACTAATATTCTTGTAAAATTATTGTAGATGACCAATTTTTTTTCTAAGAATACAAAAATTAAATTACAATATAGACATAAAAAATAGTTTTAAATATTATTTTTTTACACTAAGGAATGAAAGAAAAAAATAAGAATAAGAAACTCAAATAATTATAATAAAAGAAGTCAAAAAATAATTTATGTATGAAAAAAAATTGAAATATACCTTGAACTTTGATAAAATAATCATATATACCCCTAAACAATTTTTTTTAAAAAATTAAAATTAAAAAATATAAATTCAAAACTATTTTTTTCACTTCCATTAAATGAAGGGTATATGTGAGCTCATTTTGTAACGACAGGGGTATATGTGAGCCGTTTGTATAACGGTAAGGGTATATATGAGCCACTTTCATAACGAGGGGTATATCAGCGCAAATAACAAAGTTAAGGGGTATATCAGACCCTTTTCCATATATATATATATATATATTGTTGGGGTTTTAATGGAAGACTTGTGTTGAGGGGACTACTGAGGTCAGTTATGCTTTTACTATTGTCTTCCACTTCTCTTTGGGTTATAGATATTTGAATTATTATAGCCGATTAATTTGGATTTATCGTATTGAGTGGGATATTAAAAAAGAAAATCTATTTATTAGTTTTTAATTTATTTTAGGTGTGATCTTTTTCTTTTTTCATATTAGTTTGTCTAAAAAACTATAAGAAAAAAGGCTCGAAAATAATCTTCAACTTTCATTTAATTGTTATTTTACCTTCCATTGTCAGTCGTTCATATTGTTATGGTTATACCCCTTCATTAGATGGAAAACTCAAAATCATATGAAATTATCCTTTTTTGTTAAAAGAAAAAATGAACAACATTACATTGGTATAATGAAGGGTAAAACTAACTATTAAATAAAAGTTGGGTGATATTTTTTATTTTTTTCTCAAGAACAGATAAATATTTAAGAATTATTTTAGATCATAATTTTTTAAAAAATGATTAGTCTTTAATACTATAATAAATTAAATAGTGACACATAAAATAAGAAGAAAGTATCTAATTAAAGATTTTGAGAAAATATTACGAATTCTTGGCAATATTATTGTCAAATAAGAGGCAATAGCAATAAATATATAGATTCTATACTAAAAAACTTATTCCAGAAGATGTCTATTAAAGTAGGGATACCAATTAATAGTCTTGATTTTTAGGGAAACATATTAATCTAGTCCTTAGATTTTCATCATTTCTTTACTATTGTTAGCTGTCATATTTATATATTTTTTTCTAGAAGCGGAAACAGCGGGGAAAAAATACTCTGTTTATTATTATTATTATTATTATCCATTCACATGTTATTAAATTATTTTTATATAATAAATTTACTTAATTCAATATAAATATCCGGTCGTATGGATCAAAACTCGGGTTTGGAAGCTCGATTAGAGGGCGATTCATGCGAAGATTTGAGTCATTCCAATTAAGATCGTTCTCGTCTCTCAAAAGTTTATATTATAATGGTGAATTGAGTGATATCAGAATTGCAAGAACAGATTATAACGTTTCATTCGATCCTTATAATTTGTGAGTTTTAAATTACTTAAACACTGATATGGCCAAGTTTTTCATCTAGTTTAAGTGTTTTTGAATAACTACTAAACCAACGGTGTAATTTAAATATTTTTTTTATTCTTATGCTAGACTATTAACAATTTATACGATTACTAGCCACGATACCTATTGTTCTATCTATATATACAGTTTACACTACACTTCCACTATTGAGTGAAAGCAACGTCCCAAAGAAAACTTTAGTGTGCAATAAAAGTTGTCAATTAATCGTCCTTAGGTTGATCACATATTTTGATGGTCCTTATTTATTGTAAAATAAGTTTCATAATTATTGTTACATTTAATATTGTCGTCTTTATTTTGTTATTGTTCATACGTTAAGCATCTTTTTTCTCCAATTTTAAAATTATGTGTTTGATCAATCATTAAAAGAAAAAGAAAAAAACGAAAGAGCTCTAATGAAGAGGCTCAAAATATGTTTTAATAGGAAATTTTAGACATAACATGTATTGCATGTCTCAATAGTATAAATCTGCTCATTTATTATTAGTTCAATTTATTTTAATCCATAACTAATTGTCTCTTAAAAAATCTTTGCAAAAAGAGATTTTTTTTTCTTATGATACTTTACATGTTAAGTGTTTTATTTTTAACCAAAGATTTCGGATTTGAGCTTTGGATAGGGAGAAATTTTTATTGGAAGCGTCACCTCCAAATAAGCCCTGCGGAGCGCGATTCGAATTTAGTTGAAGCTCTAATGTGAACTCTGAATACCGAGTGGGGAAATAATATCAAATGGTAAAGAGTAACATTTGAATAATGGAAGTTCCCATTTTCTTTCTTCTTCTTTTTGGAAAAACTGGATTGCGCAAAGTCTTCCACCATTTGACTGGATTTTTTCACACATAATAATAATAATAACTAATTTAAGTTAAATAAACATTCTAAAATTTCAGTGGTATAATTAAATCTGAAAAGTATATATCAGCTGTAAAAGATGTCAATCAAATAAATCGAGGAATATTAATATTAAAATAGATGGTAAAAATTAGAAACGAGGATTTCTTTTTTACTTTAAAAATTGTTTGCTGTCGATTAAAAAATATAAATAAATAAGGCCATAATATACATATGTTCACACACTAACGTCAAATAAGTCTGCCACGTGAAAAAAAAAATCTAAGCAGTGACGCATATAAAGTAAAGTTAGTCGACTCAACAAACTCTGTTCGGATAATTGTTTCTTAATATATTATATTATAGGATATTTTATTATATTATATATTAGATATAATATTTTACTAGATTATATTATTCTTTATTATGTAATAATATTTTTATTGTTTAGTTAACTGTATCGTAACTGTTGTAAATTATAAAATTACTAAAGTTTGACTAGAGTAAATAATATAGGTTAAAGGGTAATAAATTATTATGAAATATTATGCAGGATATAATTAAAAAAAAGAAATTAGGTAAAAATGGGAACACACCAAATTGGGTGTTCATAAAATGGAGGGGGGAGGGGATTATTGTTATGCAACAACGAAATTTATCAATACAACACAATATATTTTAAGTAACAATCAAAATAAATATTATAGGTATAATAACAATATAACTCAACACAATGAATAACAATGACTCAAATAGAGTGTAAAAGTCTAAAACCAGTATAAATATACATATATGAAAACAATTATTTTAATTTCAAAAATTAAATTTTGAACTCGTTTATATCGGTTATCTCAAACTAACGGGTTCAATCCTAGGTAGGAACTAGGAACCCACCATTATAAATTTTTTTTTTGTAAAAACATGGAAATTGGCAAGCAATGAGCTAAAAACAATAGATGCTTAAATTTCAAAGTCAATAGATTAATCTCCACGCTTTATCATTTTATTTTCTCTTTGCGTTAAAGTGACCCAAATTTTTCTTCCGCACTTGCCTTTTTTTCTTTGGCTTCTATCATTTCTTTTCTAGAAAATGATGAAATGTTGGAACATTATCAAATTAAATTTATGAAAGTATGGTCTATCATATTCAATGAACCTTCCTCACGAAATTCTTAAATATAATTTAAATTTGTCGAAAATTTAATAACTTTTGCTTAAGTCCTGTATTTTATATTGAAAATTTTGAGCATATAATAAGTTTCTAGTTGGGATTAGTATAAGAATGGATTGTTAATCCAATGGCAAAGGTTGAATCCTATTAAGCTTTCTTGTGCCTTTACGGTCATTCAAATCTTCTACTCACCATAAAATTTAAATTATAGATTAATTTTTTTTGATTAAGTTTAAAAAATCTTAAAACATTTAATTTTAAATTTTATATCGAATATATTAATGAGTTACAAGTTTTGGTCAATACTCATGATGTACATGATCTTTAATTCTTTATACTTTTCTTTAAGATAAATTAGGGATGAGAAGAAAAATGGGAGGGCTCGTTACTGTTCACCAAATCTAAGTCTTCTTTTATTTATTTATTTTTTGTTAAGAAAATCTAAAGTCAAGGTCAAATAATGTCCTCTAATTCTAGTTGTGATATTAAAGTTTGGGCAAATAATGGTGAACGGTTCTGTGTACTTAATTATATACTTTCTCGTTTCTATTTGTTCCTCCGATTTTTTTTTTTAGTTTATTTTGAAAAGGATGTAATTTTTTCCTTTTAATAGTATTTTAATTTTAATATTTCACATGATATATTAAAGTTCATAAAATTAAAAGATATTTTAATAAATTTTACATATCTATAATTTATCTACAAGATTCAAAAAGCTTCTTTACTTTTTTCGACATTCATGTCAAGTTAAATCAGACAAACAGATCAAAATGAACGAAGTAAATTTATCCAACTTCCATTTTAAGAATCATGAAAATTCATATATTTTTGCTACCAAATGCACAAAAATAAAGAGAGACGAACGATATATATTGAGAGGGAGATGAGTGAGATTCGTATATATCTTAGATACATATAAATCACACTAGATACACTCTATATACATGTCGTTATATTTATTTGAAGTGATCTGCATGTATCCGGATTACCAGATACATTGAGAGAGACGAACGAGATTTGTTATTATCACAAATACATGCGAATACAGTAGAATACAATGTACCTTACACTTAAATTTGACTTCATGTATCCGGTCTACATGTATCTGAAAATAGCAAAATCTGCTAAGACATGTAATATTTAAAATTTCAAACTATAATTTATCTAAATAATTTACTTTTTTTTTTTTGGTAATACTAATATCTATGTTGAAGCAGAGATCTTGTTACCTAATGAGAAGTTTCCCAAGACATGCTTAAGTTTTTGGGCTATAGCATAGTGGAAACCCAATACTAAAGGAGAAGCCCACCTATTCACACAAAGAAGAACGAAAGACCAGACACTAGGGGTGTGCATCGATCGGTTTGGTTCGATTTTATGTATTATTGGTTCGATTTATCGGTTTTCGATTTTCAAATAAGTTAACCCGATAATAAACCAATAAGATATTATTTATCGGTTTTTGGTTTATCGGTTTTTTATAGTTATCGGTTCGTTTTCGATTTACCCAATACGAAAATATCCGTAAAATATTATATGACTTCTTACTTATCTAAATATAGTACGAAGATTATAATTACATGTCACCGCCAAAATATAAGATGATTTTTTTTATGTTAATCAAATTACGGACCTTTACAAACTTGCAAATGCTACAACCTACAATTACAAACTAAAATTAAAATCAACTAGTCCAACAAGACTAAAACTAAAACTAGAACTAAAATCAAAAGCTACAATTGTGAAACCTTACATTAGTTTTTAGTTTTTAGTAAACAATCAAACCTAGTAAAGCAGTCTAGCGTGAAGTAGATAGAGTATTAATAATTTGATATAGTTATAGTGTCTAGTTATATATTAAATTATTAGGAAAGGTAAAATAGTAAGTTATTACTATCTTATTGGGTTATCGGTTTACCCAATAACTCAATAGTAAAACCCGATATCGAACCAATAACCCAATAACTTTTTTTTATAAACCCATTAAAAATCCAATAACCCAATTACCCAATAACAACAACCCAATAACATTTTTTCGGTTCGATTTATCGGTCGATTCGGTTTTTGCACACCTCTATCAGACACTATATAAATAGCTGATCAAATTTAATATTGTAGAATTTTCAGATAGCCACTGACAAATAGCCTAATTATGCTCTATAGTATAGTTTGATAATTATGAATTGTAGCTATATGTTATAGAAAGATGAGTGTCGAGCGAAACTAGGAGAGGAGGAAAGAGACGAGTGAGAGAAGGCAAAAAGTGAGAGAGGTAAATTTTATATATGTATATTGCTTAGATAATGTACAAAATGGCAAGTGAGATTGCAAGAGAAAAGAGTGAGTCGAACGAGAGGTACAATAACTTATATAATTCGCATTTCGTTTGTATAATTCGTGGGTACGTTTGTATAATTCACTTATTTTTATATGATTGAGTAATATAAAGTCTAGAATTATACAAATATGATAAAATTCGAAATAATGAATTGATACAAATCAAACATATGAAGTTTAAGCAATTATAGATACAAAATATATTACAAAAATTACATTATATAAATTATATTGTCCAAAATTCGAATATAAACTTAAAAAGTTATAAACAAAAAGATGAAATATATTTGATAACAAAAATGAAAAAACAAAGAAAATCATCGACATATATAAATACGAATTACCGTATACATATTCAAATCAAACGAAGAATAGTTTGTTGTAAATTATACAAACGTGATTAATTATACAAATTCAAAATCAGCAAGCATAATTGATGCATAATATTAATCACAAATAATAATTATAACAAAATATAACTATAATAAACAATTATATAATATAAATGTATTTATTAATTAATGCATGAATCATATATATATGTATATATATAACGCACAAAGTCGCTTTCGCTCTTTTTCATTCACAACACCATATTTTTTATTACTATACTTATTTTATATTGTCTTAATAAAATAAGATTCGCTACACCATATTCTTTGATTCTCCGACTATTTTACAAACAGAAAATAAGGGGAAAAGCACACGTGCAGTGCAACTGTGGGGAGGCAGAGTTTTATGAGTGTCGAGGAATCAAGGAAACATAGGACACGTCTTCCCTAACATTTGAGGGGGTATCCACCTAGGTATTATCAAAACTCATTGGAAATTTAGATTCAACAAAAATGTCATTCATTTATATTTTGATTTAAAAAGATATTTTTTTAACTCTTTTTAGATAAAAAAATTACGTAATATATAGAATATTATTGAACTAAAGTATAAAAGTAATTTTTTTTATTCATTTTAAATAATTTAAAAATATTTTTGACTCTTTTTAGATATATAATGTATTCTTTCTTCCGTCATATTGACCTTTATTTTTCCTCTACGTGTTCTCTTTTTCCTTTGCTATCACATGCACAACTTATGTCATCCTACCCCATTTTCAAAATTACTAACATATATTGACTCGAGGAGGGCGGCTTTAGGTAATTTTATGGGAATTTTCGAAAACTCAATAACTTTTAATTTTCGTTATATATATATATATATGTATATATGTATATATATAAAAGTTGTTTTGGTCAGACTTTTGCAACGAAGACTTTGTATTGATGTGAAAAGTTAGATCAAGAATATAGCTGATGGAAAGTCAAGTTTTAATATTGTGTGATATTATTAATTTTGAATGAAAATTAAATAAATTTTTTAATATATCTGATCATATAATAATATTATTACTTTTTCTTTTAATCAATATTTTTTAGTACACTCAAGTCTCAACAATCTCTTCGAGCAACTAAAACTGACATGCTTTATATCTAAGATGAATTGATAAATTATATTCGTAATATTTATTACCACAAGAAGTAATTAGCTTTTTTATTCGATGCTCACATATTTAATTTCTAATCCTATAAGCAAACGTAATAAACCAACATGTTCCACTAAGCTCATGATGTTGGGATTATTATTTAGCTTTTTGTGTATCTACTATTAAATATCCGTCCAGTATAATAGAAGTAAAACAAAATTATTATTTTAAAATATATTTTGACTTACTGATTAAAGATGTATTTTTTCTCATTTTATAAATGCTAAATTTGCTTAGTCTTATTTATTTTGTTCATTTAAAAATAATCTTCATACTTGATAAAATAATTAAAAAAAGTACACTGATAATATTATGAATTTATGATCAGACAATATAACAAATACATTGATCAAAGATAAAAGACCAAATCTTTAATAATTATCGTATCATTGCAGAAGTATAATCAAGATTAAAAATATGAATATTAAACACATTTAACAGTTTAGAAAACTCGTAGTTATTAATTTAGCCAGTCCATCAAGTCATACAAAATGTACTATCATAAGAAGTAAACTATAATATTCCAACAATCAAGATAATTATATATAATTTTGTGTAATAATATTAATAACTTGTTCAAATTTTCATCTTAAATTACAAACAAAAAATCATATACTTATAAAAATCAATAATTTAATTTTCTGTATATAAACTAAAACTCTATATTATAAATTGATAATTTAATCTTCTATATATCAAACTCATAGTGCAAGATTATTCCTAAGAGGCTAGTTTATAACTTCAAGGTGCCACTTGATTATTCGTCATCGTTTAAATACAAAATTTCTTACTATAGATACCTCAATATAATTTGTCTAAAATTTCAAAGAGTACATATAGGTGAAGCTCTTTGTTATAATAGGCACCGATCGAGAAATTAAACTACACCGCCATCTATTTCTTTGGGCAAATTACCAAAATCAGCTAATATTATAAGCTAATATTATAATCTATCTTTTAAAAGTTTATAATTATAAAAAAAATTCAAAACGAATTCAATAATATAAGCGCCGATACATTAATCTAATGCGCGAGATACATTAATCGTTATGTAAGATACATTATATTTTATACATGATACACTAATTTGATGCGCGATATACACTAATATGATATGCGAGATACACTATGATGCACGAGCATTTTATACATGATACACTAATCTTATGCGCGAGATACACTAATCTGATGCGTGAGATACATTTTATACATGATACACTAATCTTATGCGCGAGATACACTAATCTGATGCGCGAGATACATTTTATACATGATACACTAATCTTATGCGCGAGATACACTAATATGATGCGCGAGATACGTTAATGTGATGCGCGAAAATAAGAGATTTTGAAAATTTATAAAACTTATAGGAGATAATGGTAATAAGTAAACTAAAAGGTGAAATTTCCATTAATAAAACTTTTTTTTTCAATATTTAATATTTATATTAAAATTCAGATTAAATTCGAATCGCACCCTATACGTCATCATCTTTGCGGCCAAAGTTTTATGGCGTCATATGGCCTAATGACTCCAAATCCAGTTGTTCATTTTCCTTCTTTTCTACCTTTCTCCTTCTTTACTTTAATTTCCCCAACCCCCACCATCT
The DNA here is from genome assembly GCA_022817965.1 of Solanum lycopersicoides. Classification (NCBI taxonomy): domain Eukaryota; kingdom Viridiplantae; phylum Streptophyta; class Magnoliopsida; order Solanales; family Solanaceae; genus Solanum; species Solanum lycopersicoides. Next base: position 90,605,665 of record CM040621.1, read on the forward strand.
TTTTTAGTACTATGTTTTTTTTTTCTTTCACAAAATAAGTGAAATAAATATGTTGTGAATTCATAGGAGTACAAAATAATTCTATATTTAGCATCTTTATTATTATTATTATTATCAAAAAGGGTAGAGAAATGGGGAGAGTAAAGCTTCAAATCAAGAAAATAGAGAATACAACAAATAGGCAAGTCACTTTCTCCAAAAGAAGAAATGGTCTTATCAAGAAAGCTTATGAACTTTCTGTACTTTGTGATGTTGATGTTGCTCTCATCATGTTCTCTCCTTCTGGTCGAGTTAGTACTTTCTCTGGAAATAAAAGGTGATATTTTTTTAAAAATATTTTCTTCGTTTTAATTCTTAACAATTAATTTATGATTTTTCTTAGTAGTAGCTCAGTTAGTCGACTTTTCTATTTCTTTCGTTTTTCTAAGAAAAGATTAACTTAATAGCTTAGCTAATTAGTTATCTGAATGGTTGATTTTGTAATTCTCTCCTTCTGGATTCTGGTTGAGCTAGTGCCTGTTTGAATTGACTTATTTTAAGTGTTTTTAAGCTAAAATAGCTTTTAAGCAGTTTTGAAGTGTTTGAGTAAAATTAAAAAATACTTACAAACACTTATTTTAAATCTAAATAATAAAAATAAGTCATAAGCTAAAAGTCAATCCAAACAGGCTCCCAGTACTTACTCAAATGAAAGGTGCTATTTTTTAAAAATTATTTCCTTTTCTACTTTAATTTTTAAAATTTTTAATAGCTCAATGATTTAGATTTTTGTCTTGTTGATAGTGAGAGTCGAATTTCTCACTCCAATTTAAAAACATGAAAGGATTGATTTAATAATTGAATTGATTGATTACTTAAACGTTTGATTTTGTGATTCTCTCTTTTATTTTTCCTATTCCTTTCGAACCTTGATGATTTTTTAAAAAAGAAAAGGATAAATTTCTCCATTTGATCAAATTTTTTTTTTTTTTTTTAATAATTGGGGTTTTAATTTTTTTGCAACAGCATTGAAGATATTATGGCACGTTATGTGAATCTTCCGGAGCATGATCGAGGACGGTAATTTTATTTATTATATTCAAAATTCATTGATTCGACTCTCAAATCTATGTAATAACTAGTTTTGTACATAGAAAGTTAATTTTTTTAATTATTATTTTATTATTTTCTTGAACTCGTATTGATGTGTTTTACATTTTTGTCTTTGTTTGTTTTGAACCTTGTTTGTACGTGCTTTCTGTTGTAAAGGCTACATAACCAAGAGGTACAAATTGTTGGCTTTTGCTTTTTTTTGTTTCTGTTTTTTTATTTATTTTAATTAATTAATTAAAATTTTTATGTCTCTTTTTTGGATGAATTTTGCAGCATCTTCAAAGGGCTATTGCTAAGCTAAAATGTGAAGCAGATCGAACTTATCAAGCACCAAGGTTTTTATTAAACTTTAATATATATACTATGAAATTTATGCATTTTTTAATAAATTAACTTCTAATATTTTAAATGATAATTTGTCTTCTTAATTATATGTGAAGTAGCCCATCAAGTGTTGATTCCCACATAGAGGAATTTCAACAAGAAATTATTAGATACAAAACTCAAGTAGAAGACATGGAAAGGCGACTAAGGTAAATATCTCATAACGATAATTTTTTAAAGTTATATACGCTGATAATGCGATGCGTAAAGAATTAATTGTAAAATTAAATCATTTATTATTTTACAGAATGTATGAAGGTGATTTTTGTGAAATTACCACTATATGTGAGGCACAATATAGGGAAGAAATTCTCCAAGAGACACTAAAACAAATCCAAGCTCGCAAAGTAAGTTATCAAGTCAATTACTCCCGCCTCTCTCAATTTATGTGAAACACTCTGCTTCTTAGTATATCTCGACAAAAAAAATCATCTTTTTTTTTATATTTAAAAATAATTTAACTTTATAACTCTCATTTTACTCGAATTGGATAGTATAGAATTACACAAATGTCTCAGGCTTGTTTTATACTATAAGTTGCACAAATCTTTTTTAAACTTCGTATCGAGTTAAACAGTATCACATAAATTTTGTTGCACCGAGGGAGTATTTGATATGATCATCTTTACATTATTATAAGCCATTTAATTTGAACTTACTTCTATTTTGGATGTAATGATCAACTCAGCAAGTATTGGAGGAAAATTATCACTCTCCCCAAACACAAAACACTACACAGCCACAGGTTAGTTTAATTCATTGTAACTTTGTGATTTTCAATTACAAATAATTTTGACACATTTGACACCTAATAATTTCTCTTTTTATTTTTTTTGGTTTGTGTGGGGGGTGGGGTAAATTTTAGATGGATTTTTCAGGACAAAATGTGAACATGGTGAATAATGTGGCAACAAGTGATGCAATTGCAAATAGTACATTCATGGATTGGGTTCCACACTCACAAAGAGATCCTCATGTCCAAATTCTCAATTTTCTTGATTCCAATGGCCTTCTTCCCTTCAGGTATTTTTCGTCAATCGCTACTAAAAAATCACTATTTTCCACTCAAAAATGTTCAGTACTATTTTTGATTGAATCAATCGGAAAAGAAAAAACTAGTAATGTTACCATATGGAAAAATTACAACTATTGGAATATGAGTCCAATTGTCAGCTTCCTTCTTCTTAAACATTAGGTTCGACACTACATGAAAAATTATCATTAGCGGCAATTAAGAACAATTAATTCTTAATTGTCGCTAAATATATATTTTTAGCGGCAATTATCACTCTTTGTATATGTCCCTAAAGCTTTTAATGATATTGGTTCCATTGACACTTAACTAATATCGGTAAAGACTTTAATACTCTATATTACGGTCAATATTTATTGTCGTTAAAAGTGATTTTTGTGATAATATTTGGTGAAAAATGAATGGGAGAATCATAATCTATAGTACAAATTTTTCACTTTGCGATCAGGGAAATCTTTGTTTCTAGTAGTATCTAAGATGCACAAAAAATGTGTATTGTTATATTTAAAACAATCATAGTACTTATATTTCTTAGGTTCCTTTTTTTTATGTCTATACATAGAAGAACAAAAGCACATCAATTACCTTTAAAGAAGCAAAAACTAAATATATGGTTTACGGATATGATCGTTCTTCCATTTTTAATCAGAGTCCTCTGTTCGAACTTCGAACCCTGAGAATGGACAAACGTCAATCTGAATTAGTCGATCCAATGAATAACAAATTTGTTATGTGCAGAGATGAAGCTGATCAACACATGTTACCACCATCTTTAAATCAACTTCACACTGTGAATATCCCTGTTGGAACAGATCATTTGAGTCCAAATAGTCGATTTGATCAAAATAATCCGCCTCGTCCATCATCGTTCGATGGCATAATTGATGTCAATAATACTCCGTGGCCACCGTTATATCCAACAGGTATCAATATCTTTTACTCTATACATTGATAATCCGTCTCTAAATAGGATTGGTTACTAGCTACAAAATTTATCTGTCGTTAATTCTTATTTTTCGATTATAATAGGGGATGATCCATTTCCAGTGTCACAACCTAGAGAAAGAGCACTTCTTGAACTCTTCTTGTCTCAACTCACTCCAGTGAACCAAGATCACATATGAGGATAATTTTGTTGTTAGTTTTATACTTGGAATTTGTTCTGTTTTTATATCGCTAATATTTCAAAATACTAGATTAGAAAGTTTATTAGCATTTTACGATTTAAGTTGTTTCAAAAATCGCGATTAAATGAAACTCATCAATAAATGTAGTGTTCTTGTTGCGCCCACATCCCCTATAATGACTTACATTGAACAAAGCTAATTTTGTTGTAATATTCCAGCATTGGTTTCAGAAAGTCATTCTGTGAAGCTTTGCTAAAGATTTTATGATAATAGTTATATATTCAGTATAATTTTACAAGTGAATCTGGAGAAGATAAAATATAGGAGATTTCAGGAGCAGAGAAACTTTTTTCCAATAAACTCTATGAGCTAAAAATGGGGATTAATAATCAGATAGGTAGCATAAAGTCTCTTTAAGAAAAAGAGAAAACTATTTATTAGACTTACATTCATTGATGGTAATTGAATTCACAACCTTAAGGGTTGGAAATTAGAGATATATTTATCATTCGAGCAACTCCTCTTCTCTATATGTTCACATAATCAAGTATTTTACTATTAATTGAGAGTTGTCTACCATATATTGGAGAAGATACGCCTAGATACATCTATGTTTTCTACTTGATGCATTAAAATACGATGGGAGACGAGCGAAAATACGAGGCAGACGAGCGTGATATTCATGTATTACATATACATGCAAATCACACTAGATACACACTAGATATATGCATGAATATGTATGTGTCTAGTGTGTTTAAATTTGTTATATATTTCATATACACGTGAATTCACTTGGATACAATATAGAAATAACTTCACTTAATTTTGATCTCATGTATCCAAAGATACATGTATCTCGACACACCAAAATCTAAGATGTTTCATAATAATAAAAACTATAATGTATCTAAGTAGTTAGTTCTTAAACTAGTGAGATTCTCCAAATGGGTTTTACAAACTGTAACTAATGATAAATATAATTTACATAAAACTCATATTTTTAAGAGTTAATTACATTATTTCCTTACATTTTTTTTAAATTACAAAAAATTCCTTTAAAATTACCAATTTTGAATACATTACTAGACTTCTGAATACATCACTGCACTTCCGGATACATATGTGAGAGGTGTATTCGAGAAGGGAGGGATGTATCCGAGAGGGGATAGGACATCCGGATACATCAGTTGACTTGTGGATACATTAGCAGACATTCAGATACATAGGTGAGTGATGTATCAGAAAGGAGAGGAATGCATGTATCAGCGAGAAAAAAGTGATGTATCTTAGAAGAGATTCTTAATTTAAATGATAGAAACTTTTAGAGATTATAATAAAATGAAAATGGTATTTAGATAATTTTCTCAGTTATAATCAAAGACGAATCTTAAAAAAGTTCACATGTTGAATTCCGCTTCTACAAAAGAAAACGAGGCGCTACATTACCCCATTCAACTTTTGAAGTTTTTGTTTCAGTTTTCAACAGTATAATTTTGTCAAATATTTTAAAACTTTAAATTAAATTACTATAATCTTCGTATTTTTCAATACAATTTTTGACGATAAGAACTAGAGTTGTGTATTAAAATAAATGGCTAACATTTTCATAACTTGAAAGCACGTTTGTCAATATAAATAAATGTTACTAATATATGTGGATTATTAATTTAAATTTGATAGCTTCATCTTTTAAAATTTTCATTTATTTATTACAAATCTAACCAAAATATCGATGCAAATTCACGAAATTGAAATTACAAGAAAATAAAATAAATGAACAAAAAACCTTCATCACTCAAATTATACCAATTTGAATGCTTGAAATTTATTCTAACAAAATTTGTTTCGTAACTAAATAGTTTTTGCTCTTTGATACATGAAATTTTTGGTTTAACTCTATGCATAAGTGTGGCGTTGATGTGTTAAATGTAATTTATGGTGCTAAATGTAATCTATGGTGCTAATGGTAAATTATATCGACATAATTTGAAAGCGAATATCAAAACTCTATTAAATGTCAAAGTTTCAACTGAAATGATAAATGTATCACAACAGGGATTGTACATACATGTTTGATGAGTTACCTTTGTAAATACCGTCATATTTATAATTAACTCTATGTAACTCATGTTTATTTACAAAGGTAACTCATCAAACCTTTGTAACTCATGTTTGATGAGTTACCTTTGAAGCATCAACTTCTATTACACCATGATATTTCCATTATTTCAAACTTGTGAGTGAACCAGCAACTTTCAAACTATGTAAACATTAGAAAATTTTAATTTCTGATTTCATTGATAAACTATAAAAACTAAGATATTTTTACAAAAAATAAGCTTGAGATTGGAGAAATACAATCTCTAATATTTATCATTTATCTTATAAATAAATAAATAAAAATGGAATCTTTATCGAAACAACTGAAGTACATTTTTTGTAAAGTTATCTTACATTAAAATGAAATGAATGAGAGTATGGAACAACTAACTTTTTCTCATACAATATTTATTTTATATTAATTAAAATATGTATTTCTTTTTATCTCTTTGCTCTTGAATATTAAGAAATTTATCAAAATTATTAAATGTATTATAATTTGCTTGTGAATATTCCGAAATTTATCAAAATTATTAAATATAATATATTTCTAAATACAGTTCATATATTATATATATTTTAACATACTGTCACATTTTTATAACGATGTTAAGTTTATCTAAACTATTTTTAACTGCGATAACAAAAAAACTTAGTCTTACAATTTAATTTTTTTTGTCTAGCTTTATATTGAAATATTGTTAGAGACATTAGTAAAGCTAGGGTACCAAAGGGGGTTAGTCCAAACACTCTTTGTTAGACTAAATAGTCTATGTTTAAAAAAATCATATTACGTACTGTAAAATTATAGCTGATTTTTTTATAGATATATAATAAATATTGAATCTTTTTAATATTTTTGTATCTTTTATTTATTTTAATTTTTCTTGATAAAAATCTTTGCTCGGCTACGAAGAATAATTGTAATCAAAACATCTACTATGAAGGAACCAAACTCACATTATTTTATCAACTAAAGATTAAAGGGAAAAGAGGAAAATAAATCTTTCAATTTTGTGATTTAGAATAATTATACCTTCTTTAAAAAAATAATGCATATATACCATTTATGTAACAAATATATATTTACTAATTTAAAAAATCCCAAAATTTATTTATTTTTAATTTAAAAACTATCACGTAGGTTTAAAAACACATTATCTCATTCGTTTTTTAACACTCTCTAAATCCAAAATAATTCAATCTTCTTTTACTCAATCGTAAAATGAGTTTGAGTCGAATCTGAATAAAACAAGAAATTTCTTTAGTTAAGTCGGAAAAGGAAAGCTAAAACAAGTGAGGTTTATTAAAATCACGAAACACAAATTTAATCTGATAATTAAATGGATAAATTTACATCATTTATTATACGATAAGACAGATGTATACATTCGATATCCACATTGAAATTCGACTAAATTTAAGTTGGCGCGAAAATTTTATATATTAAGGATAAAATATTTTCTAACAAAGAGAACTCAAAACCAAGTCCGCGAATATATAAGTCGGGAGCGGGTGGGAGGGAGGGAAAAAATGGAAATTAGGCAAATTTTAACAACTTCGAATTTCAAAACAGTTTGGCCCCAAAATCTGAAACAAACTCTGTATTTAACCAAATAAAGAACATTTTGGTTCTTTGTTTTAACTTTTGTCATCACCCTCCAAATCTCATTTTCCCAAAATAACTTCAAAAAAACGCCCGCTCACTCTAAATTTTTCGAAATAATTCATCTGCCGCTATATAAAACTCTCATTTTTCTTGAATCTCCAAATCTTCGCTCTTCCTTTTCTTATAACTGAAAGAGAAAGAGCGAGGAAGAAGGAGAGGTGCATTAATGGCGGATTCAGAAAATTGTGGTAGAGTTACGCGTTTAGCAAAGAAAAGGGCAGCAGAGGGTATGGCTCCACAAGAACAACGAAGGGCGAGTAAGAAAAGGGTTGTTTTGGGTGAGATTCAGAATTTTTCTATTGTGGGTGTGAAACAAATTAAGGGTTTGGAGGGTAAAATTCAGAAACCCAAATCTAAGAAGAAGGTGAAAAGGGTTGTGGTTAGTAAGACTGTTGATGAGAAGGAAGTGAGTGTTGTTGTTGTTGATGATGATGTTGATGACCCTCAGATGTGTACAGCTTATGTTTCTGATATATATGATTACCTTCGTAAAATGGAGGTTCGTTTATTCTTTTAATTTGTTCCATTGTATATACTATTTGAATCGGAGAATCTTAGTAGTTTAGTTCGTTGGGTACTTGAATTTTCATCGAACAGTATTTGAGCGGAATTGGTTCAAATGGATGAAATAGATAACAAGGACTTACATAGCCTAGAGGACTAATTTGAGATTTAAATGTTGTAATTGTTGCTATGGTTATTTATTTGTTGAACTTGATTTTTGTTTCTTATATCTTGTGTGATTACACTGGGTATGATGTTGTGGTTGACGTATTTTGCGATTGAATTTGTTTAAATTAAAGTTAGGATACTGGAAATTCAGTTGTGTTTACTGTTATGAATTGCTGGATCTGAGTTTAAGTCCTATTAATGGTGTTAGCTGCTTGAGGTTTGACAATGCTGTTGATTTTCGTGTTTAGATTGACGAAAAGAGGAGACCTTTGCCTGATTACTTAGAGAAAGTTCAAAAGGATGTGAGTGCAACAATGAGAGGGATATTGGTTGATTGGCTGGTGGAAGTTTCAGAGGAGTACAAGCTACTTTCAGACACATTATACCTTACTGTTTCCTATCTCGACCGGTTCTTATCCACAAATGTTATCACCAGGCAAAAACTTCAGCTTTTAGGTGTTTCATCAATGCTCATTGCTGCGTAAGTATCTTAGCTTGACATTGATTTGAATTGAATCTCCGAGATATTTGGGTTATGTATATGGTTTTGCTAATGAATGTATTCTGATTCTGATGATTTACAGGAAGTATGAGGAGATTAGTCCACCACATGTTGAAGATTTTTGTTACATTACGGACAATACATATACGAAGGAAGAGGTGGTGAAGATGGAAGCTGATGTGCTAAACTCGCTCCAATTTGAGATGGGGAATCCCACTGTGAAAACATTTCTCAGAAGATTTACGGGGATTGCTCAAGAAGAATATAAAAACCCCAATCTGCAGTTGGAGTTCTTGGGCTATTACCTATCAGAGTTGGGCTTACTAGATTACTGCTGTGTGAAATTCTTACCTTCTTTGGTAGCTGCTTCTGTTATATTCCTTTCGAGGTTTACACTACAACCAAATGCACATCCATGGAGTGCAGCTCTTCAACGATACTCAGGATATAAAGCATCAGACTTGAAAGAATGTGTTCTTATCCTACACGACTTGCAATTAAGTAGACGGGGTGGTTCTTTAGTTGCTGTGAGGGACAAATACAAGCAGCGTAAGGTATAATTAATCTTTTAAGCTGATCATTTGTGATTCTTGATTTGTTCAGCTATTTAACTTCACTTGTCATTTACTTGTTACAGTTCAAATGCGTGTCAACGTTGACCTCCCTCGTGGAAATACCAGCTTCATTCTTTGAAGTTACAAGACAGTTATAAATTATGCTTCTGCTTGGACATATAGCTTAGAGAGTACCAACGGTTCCCAGAACGAATGGACTGTGTTCTTGGTTTTGGTCAACTTGAATGGCTGGTTAACGGTGTTTTTAGGGCGTGGAGGACAGACATTACTTTGTTTTAGTAATTCTTGCAGTCCTATGCAAGAATTTACTATTTGGTAGTAAGATATAGTTTGGCAAATTTTTTTAGAACAGTCAGAAATTGGTAGATGTTTTGGCTTTAGAACCATTGAATAGATTGTGAAGTTATTGGTTCCATTTACTAGTCTAGTATTCTAGAGATGATGTTTGGTAGTATTTGATAGAGATTCAAAAAATCATTTTATGTAAAAAGCCAAAATAGCTTCAGAATTAAAGAATACATTTGTTGAATTCATTGGGTTCATTTTCAGAAGTACTTTAGTTGTATCCAATGAGTGATAAATGCATCTCAAATAAGTGTTGCTTAAAGAATTCAAGACTCAAGGGTAAGTAGTAATTGTTTCATACTATATTTTTATATTAAAGAGCTACTTGCTCTATTTACTTTTTACTTCGTTTATTTTAGCAAATTAAGAGAGTTTTTTTATTTATTTATGATATTAACCTTAGTATTCCCTTTAGTTCATATGAAGCAAATTATTGATATTTTTTAATAATTCAAAATAAGTGAATTATCAAAGTTTTAAGAAAATTGTTGGAACTTTTTTTCTTTCATTCAATGAGATCTTAACTACTTTCATTTTCTCAACACAATAATTTGAGAATAATCAAAAGAGTAATAATGAAAAGTAGTCTTTAAGTTATATCATAATTATTTTCTTCGTGACATGTCATACCCAACAATTCACGTAACATTGGATTAGAAGAGTATGAAATAATGATATAAAATATAGTATTAGTAAAATCAATAGTACCAAAATATCATTAATAAAGTTAATTTAGTAAAAATTTCTTAATGAGGGTGACAAGTAAGGGCCTACTGTTTTTTCTTCTTCTTATTTTGATAGAGATAGTAATAAGTGAAATTTCAGAATTCTCGTGATCTTCGTGAAAGATCCAAACTTATAATTATTTTTTTGGGAGTATCTCTGTTTCAAATTTTGTACCCTCTTGAATTTGAAATTTCAGACGTTTAGAGCCTTTATTTCCTACTTTTGTTATCCTTTATTTGTGTAGCTCTGGTCATTTCATTCCACATGTAAAAGAAGGTACGTACATATACAATTTTCACACAAATATCTACGTACGGAAAAATAATAATTATTTTTGCACCAATATCTAGTTAATTTAATTATATAAAGTTCACGAGATCAAAATTTTGATCCTAAGTAAGTCCTATATTAACAATTTGTACATATTTAATGAATTTCTTAATACAAACTCTTAATTTGAACCAAAGTTACTAAAATGAGACAATTAGAAAGGTTTGTTAGAATACACTCTAGGATTATATATATTGTTATAATATCCTGTTGCAGTAAATTGTATATTAGTAGCACACGGTAATGAAATCATGAGTAGAGCTGATTGATTGAAAAGTTATATCATGCTACTATTATATAGCTTCAAGCCTCAACCTACATAGCTATTAGGCATTTTCTAAATAAGTATAAAGTATGTAGTATTTTTTTAAATTGAGTATTCTCAAGTATGGATAAATGCAAGATCACTTGAAATAGTTTGTACATATTCTTTATCAACCTATAAATGTACTAATCCGTGGTTGTGAACCTATATTAAAGTAAAGGTTTTACAGAAACACAAGATGATAGGGCCAAAAAGATGGGCTCATTCGACTAATCAGTGATTCCTGAGCCTACATAGACCTAAAACTAGATTGAACAAAATCATCAAAAGACATGCAAGATAAGACATAATGGAAGGGGGGAAATCCATAAGGTGATAACTATGTTGCCTGTATACTGTTATAACCCAATCCCTATCTCAGTCATATTGGGTTGCAGTAGAGGGTGGCAAACCCGCTCGAGTCTTCCACGGTGTTAACAATAGAAGAACATCAACCTGAAACTGGCGAGAAATAAATTAATGTAACTTGATATCAACATTTTGGGCAACAAATATAGTTGCGACATAAGAGTCACCACCGCTGCAGCTTCCTCACTTTCAACACAGTACAATGGCTGTAATTTACAGCTTCAGCTGTACCAAAACCTAAACCTAGGTCAGTACCATGATCCTATCTGCATATCTACAACACGGTACAAATACTAATTTGTTCAATATCAACTGTTCTACAATTCTACATGCGTCAACCAAACACACTTTTGCCACCAATCAAGCGTTGCTTGTTACAAGTGCATGTTTGTTCAACTCGATCTTTTTCATGTTTGTTCTGCAACCCTACATCCGAACATCAAAGACACACACCACATTGTCTGCAAAACAAGCTGCGACCTTGCTGCCCTCTTTGTTCCAGCACACTTCAAAGATTCCACCATTTCCACTGTACGTTTTTATGATCTTGGCGTCTTTCACAGACCATATATTCAAGCATCTATCCAATGATCCGGTAGCCAAGTACTCACTGTTTGGGCTAAACGCGACAGAGTAAACAGGATCCCTGGGTTTAAAATGGAAGATACCCCAATGAGTACTAACAGAAATCCAGTCACATAACAAGAATAATAGAAATATTTAAAGACGGAGACAAGAGAAACTGTCTAGCTTTTCCATGCTGTCCTTAAGACACTCTCCTACAAGTAAATAATAGTAAACCAGTAATAAAAATAACCAAGAGAAAGCATTAGTTCAACCAAGCAAAACGCAAAAAATCACCACATTAGGAGTTTATTTTTGTCCCACCAGTAATATAATTGACAACTATTTTTGTTAAGCAGCAATGACTGCTTCTATGAGATTGTGTGATCACCTCCCAGCATTTTTCATGGAAAACGTAATAAGCAACAAGAAAATTACACCCATTACCTATGACCATTCAAGCTGTGGACGAGACGGCCAATTTCAACATCCCAAAGCTTCACTGTGGAGTCAAAAGAAGCACTGCACAAGAAATTAAAAGTTTGGATGAAAAAACAGGCTCAAGAAATATAGGAGTGAAGAAACCACAAAATAAGGTACTCATTGTCTGATAGTCGAGTTATTCCTCAAGAGTGTGAAGGGATGTAGAACATGAAGCAAAATCGGACAAACCTAAGCTATTTAATAGACAATGTTACACGCAGATAGCTAAATAAGGACATATTGAAGAAAATTGCAGGGACAGCATTAAGAAGGCAAGAGTAGGGGCCAATAATAGAGTCTCCTAATGTGCACATCATATATTTCTGGAGATATTGTCACTATGAAATAGAAGAAGTGTAATGAGGAGTTAATAGGAAGCCACCTTCCCCCATGCTTCAAAAGAGAGAAAAATAAAAGTAAGTAAATCGACCATGTATGCTTCAGTCCCAATCGAGTAGTTGAGTTCGGCCATCTAAATCATTCATCCAAATGGGTTCTAGTCCATTTCATTCCAATACTAAATAACTAACTTTTAAGGTGTAGAAAAATAAGAGTAGAATTGAACTCAATTTGAAAGCCATCTCCAGGATAAGACTTAAGAGGGGGTTAATTGGTTAAATAGTTTGAATAGTTAACTTGCCATCTTCATGATGGATCACTGAGAAGAAAACAAGCTTCAAGTGGTAAAAGTAGAACAGCCACGGATTAGCAAGGGCAACTTAATACAAGGAGGAAAACAAAAACTATGCAACATAGAGAACGGTCATCCCTTAACCCACTAACTATAATACAATCATAGGACGAGATATGATAGGAAGGAGAGCCTTGAGGTTACCAAGTGACAGACAATTATGGTAAACAGTAGCTCATGCAAAGAATCATCTGTGGCAATAGAGTTTTGATAACTGAGAAATCCGAAATCCCTAAGGGTTAACATAATTACCTTGCCAGCAACAACTGTTGATTTGGGTTGCTCGTACCAGGGCCAGATGGACTCCATCTGATGGTATAGATCTCCTAGAAAATTGAACAACGTAATTAATTGGTGTGTCATTCGATAACACGAATCAAACAAAAGAGAAGTTTGTATATGTATATATAAACTTATATGCTGCACCTTGGCATGCTCTCTGAAATCATGCAAGCAGGTATCTTGTTTCACACTCCATATCTGCACGGGGGGCAAGAGTCATCCACCACCAATTTTACAAAACATCAATCAACAGTGGTTCATACGATCAATAAATTTGAAATCCTATCTTAAAGTGAATGTGAATCACCTTCCATGCAATCTCTTCTTCTACGAAAAAATATTTTATATGAAGGAACTGAAGCTCTGGAATGTGCTTGGGGATTATTAATTTAGCATTCAGGAATCCCGGTCGAAATGCAATTTATATTTATTTATGTTTTGTGATGATAACTTCTTTTTTTCCATGAAATGCTAAAGGTGTAGGACAGCAAGGAACTGGTGTGAGATGTAGAGAATCCCTAGCTTGAGAGAACAAATTATTGCACAACAAATAGTGTACAACAACTAGGTAATAGGAATGCCCTAGCTTGAGAGAACAATACTTTGTTATACGGGCGCTATATGAGTGCAAATAGTGTAGACTAGGTAATAGGAATGCCCCAGTGGCCTAGTCAGCAATTTTCTGGAACATGTGGAGGAACCTTCTCCAGCTATTAATTTTATGAGAGTGTGCATTAGCAATTACCTTAGCTGTTGTGTCATCAGAGCAAGACGCCAACAAGGAGCCTGAGGGGTCCCACTTGATTGCATTGACTTCACTCTGCAATAACAAGATGGAAACTTTTAAGAACACTCACAAAGAGAGTGCTTGGAAATTGCATACCGACAATCTAGCATGTTAAAAGTTAGCATTTGAATAGGACTTAAAACTCGCAAACTAGTATGTATTCTAGAACACAAAATATTAGAACCACAACTCATAAGATGAAATTCCAAGTAAAAGGTAAGGAAATGATTGTTGGAGATATTCTTGTGCACAGTTGCATGATTATGCATTTGCTTGAGAAATCTTCTGACAGCCCAACCATTTTTTTACATGGCCAGAGAAAGGGGTCATAAGTTTCTTTAGCCTATCACCCTTGTTAAACCATATGTGTAACTACAAGTTAAAACATCATGAGCAACACGGCATATAGCGATAGAATAAATACAGGCTGTGTTTTAATAATCAGGTAATTCAACCAAGGCAATAGAGGTAAACATATTTTAGGATAACTTTCGCAATTAGGCTTTTGTCTGAAACATTTTGAGAGCATTGTATGACGTGATGAGCACAGAGCTCAAGAGAGTTGATCTTTTTTGAGCTCCTCGTCCTCCTGTTTTCCTCACAAAGGTGCACAACTCACCAGCTCCATTAAAATATATATTGGCATCAACCAAATACACACACTGTTCACTTTTACTTGTCCACTATTCCAAAAATAGATTTCCACTTTTCACACACCAAAAAAGACAATTATTTTCCATGTTTTACCCTTAGCATTCATTACTTATTCTCCAAATCATTTTTCAAAACCTAATACTAAACATCAATTAATATGGGTAGTGTGATAAAATAGCCATGTCATTGTTTTCGTAATGAGTGTGCCAAGTCCAAATGTATGAGTAAAAGTGAATGGAGAGAGTATGGAACAACTTTTCCGATCAAAAAAGAATAGGGGAACGCCACCTGATGACCCGAGAAAGCTTTGAGAGGCCGACTCTCTCCAACTTTACAAACATAAATCATGTTATCAGTGGAGCAAGTCGCAAAGGAATTGTTGTTTCGCCAATCAACATCAAGAGTTGGAGCTGGAAAACAATTATATATAAATGGTTAGACAAGAAAGAGAAACCAAACTGTATCATATTGGAAAAGTTCAACAGTAAAAAAGAACAAGAAAAAGCACCTGAATGAAATTCAAATTGCTGCTTCCATTCGCCTGACTTTACATCCCATACAATTGCGGTTTTGTCTACACTACCACTAAGGAGATAATCACCTTTCTTATTCCACTTCAAAGAGAAGATTGGCCCTTTATGTTTGATTAGTGTATTTACCAGTTCCCCTGGATATAAAGTGACTCGTAAGATCAATCATGAAATCAACAGTAGATATTTGGTGCCATAAGACAAGACAGGTGGTCCACAAAATAAACAAGGAAAGACCTCAACAGAAGTTCAAACGTTAGGACAAAAGAAAACAGTTTGATAACTGTTTAACATATTCTGAAAATGACAAAACCATGACTAAGAAGAGTCTATAACGAGGCAACATTTCCAATTGTAGAAAGGGAAGTAAGTGATTAATGGGGAAACTGAAGTGATATAATGAAATCCCAGATTGCTTAAGAAGATGCCATTTTTACAATTGTGTTTTTTATCAGGCTGGCAAAAACTTAGATGTTGCAATCGTTGCAGCCAGCAGGATCCTTTATGAGAGGATTAGCTCATTTGGTGCAAACCAGTAAGGATCATAAGAACTATTTATCTTGAGCACTCTGCTATACTTGCTACACAAGATGGCCTTTGGCTCCCACTACCACTGCAGAAAATATACTTATAAACATATCACAGTCATAATTAAAAAACTCTTTGGTCAGTGTTCTACCAGGAACTTGTTTTGTTTCTTCATTTTCTTCGAGTGTTCTGGATGGAGAGAGGAATGGATGGTGCTCAAAGATGTTGAGACAGGGAGATCTATTGTTACCAATCTTTGACCAACTGATCAAAGTGAGGAACTCCATAATACCCATATATCTTTCACTTTTAGGTCTTGTAGGAGTCTATCAAATTAATCCTCAAAGAGGCCAATGAAGAGCTTACCAGCAGTTGCCCAAATGACTTGGCATTGACAGGAGCATTGCTATTAGCCAGTGACATATTGACCAAGTAAAAATAAGGTGATGTCCAGGTCAGCTTATGTGCGCCTCGATAATTCCGTTGGACAATTGCTACCTCCCACCAGCACAACTACTCACCAGGCTTAGACAAACAGAAAAAACTACCTACTGTATTTGCCTCTAGTGAGATTTAAACCTTGTTCTCCCATGGTTTTCATTCCACCCCATTGACCATTAGACCATACCCCTTTAAATAAATTGGTCTCTGGGTACCTCCTGATGGAGTTCTCTTTTCAGTCTAAAAAATTCCCATCTCTCTCAGTTAAACACTAATGTGAACAAGGAGCTACCATCCGATAATAAGTAGCATAAGTTAGATTCTTTTCTGTTATAACCATGAAATCTTCTGATATCAGTTCCAAAATTTGGTGGATATTAGGTTAGTCATCTAGTTTCTCCTCTTGTACATCAGACTTCACAACCAATAGGATTCGACCACTGAAGTGCGGCTACAATACATCTCGTGCTATACTATCTTTTCCATTGAAGCAAATCCAGGGGCCAAGTTAGATACTATAGCTCGTATACTTTTACAACTATACTTTCATCTATAGCTAGTTACTTTTACAACTATACTTTCGTCTACAGCTAGTAAACTTCTACAACTATAGTTTCGTCTATAGCTAGTATACTTTGACAACTATACTTCCGCCTATAACTAGTATACTTTTACATCTATACTTCCGCCAGCTTGCAGAAACCTCCTGAAATTGATCATCTTTTTGGTCTTGAAAGTGGTTCAAGACCTCTCAAGGCTGAAAACTAATGGGCAGGCTACCCTTTACTGAGTAGCAAAAGTTAGGGAGCTTCTGCAGCTAATATATATATATATATATATATGCAACAATCCTTTTAAGATGGTAGATGTTTAAAATTCTATGGAAATTGGTTAATAAATTGGGT
This sequence comes from Solanum lycopersicoides, assembly GCA_022817965.1. NCBI lineage: Eukaryota > Viridiplantae > Streptophyta > Magnoliopsida > Solanales > Solanaceae > Solanum > Solanum lycopersicoides. The sequence continues at coordinate 90,622,761 of CM040621.1, forward strand.
CCGCCATGTGCCTTTTAGAATCAAATTCATAATCCATCATAGTTCTTCAGGGGGGTAACTGCAGGCATTCTAGATAGCGGACACGAGGACTCTCCCTCTAAAAAGGGAAGTTGAATAAGAAAAGGAAAAATGAGGGATGAATTGCACTGATGCTGACTACAGTAGCAAAGTGATTTCAAGAGGAACGATCCTTCACAGGGAAATGCTAGCAATTCCAGAAAGGTTAGAGCTTCTCAGTTTCAGCTATGGAACTTACAATGTATACTGTAGAACTCAGAAGTGGGGAGATTCATATAGTTGACCCCAACTTGTTTGAGACTGAGGTGTAGAAGTTGTTGTTGTTTGCACATTCTGTAAAGCAGCACCCTCTCTTGGTGCTATAATAATATAATAATCGACATCCTCCCCCAAAAATATTTTAAAACCAATTAAAACATGTGATTACATCTCCTACCATTCAATGGTATCTCATAAACTCAATATCGTCAGTACCAACTTTACTTTTGCATTTTCCCATACTCAATTGTTCAGAAAACATTAAAGGAAAATTGCTTACCCTCTCGGTTCCAAATTCTTGCTTGCCCATCATAAGAACCTGTTGCGAGTAGGTGTCCCTCGCCCTACACAAGAAAGAAGTCATAGATACAGAAAGTAGAAAATAAAAATAAAAAGGACAGCCAGTAACGATTTCTAAAAAAAAAAACTTACATTCCACTCAAGTGTAGTGACATCCTTGCTCTTCTCATTTGTTCGACCTTTAAAATGTTTTAATACCATGACATTTACTGGCCCATTTTGCATATGGGAATTACAAGGACCATCTCCAATTGTCCAAATCCTAGCAGTAGAATCTCCAGACCTGAGTTCAGGATATCATATAATTAGCTGTAACTTGTAAGAACAGGTAAAATCCTAATAAAAAATTAAGGCTGGTTTTGAGCTTTAGATGTGAGCATACCCTCTTCAAAAGATTTAGCAGTTCAGAACACTGAACTCAAGAAATGTCCAACGAGAAATATACCACATAATAATGACATTCAAAACTTAATTATTAGTAAGTCAAATTGTTCAAGACTTGGGTGCAGTACAGTCTCATTTCAAAATGAACTATTTGTTTAGATGCCGATACAATTAACTGCAAACATTTAAGTCAATGGTAGCATTATAGTGGACAACACACAGAACTTGAACCAAAAGAAGAGATCTAATGTAGTCAAGAACTCAGAAGGAGGTGATAATCTCACGAAGAGACATCATAGACGAAATTCTCAATGCAAAGATATTGCCGTCAATGAACTGATTCAGTATACAGCGTAAAATAAAGCCTTCAGATGTTGAAAAGTCATATGCGCAAAAGCAGACATGCTTTAAGAGGACAAATGGTTGTCCTCAGAAATATCTCCAACAATGTACGACACATTACTCGACCGGTGTATAGGCAATAGCAATTTAAATTTTATTTCCACCTCTTAAATGGTTAGACTAGCTGATTTGATAAGACAAACATGCCCTTTCCCACCCATTACGTATATAAACCTGAGTGTTTCGGGGACAAAAATTTCTACATCTGGACAAAATCCTTTTAGATTGACTCTACTGTAAGCCTTTCCACCAAGGTGTGGTGTTTACTAGTTATACTATACATTTTTTGATGAAGGGTATTTCATTCATAAAAGGGATGATTATACGATATAAACATAGATACTTCCTCATAAGACATCCTCCTCTATATTAAGCATTTGATGTATACAACAACAACTATGCCTCAATCCCAAACAAGTTGGAGTTGGCTATATGAATACCCACTTCTCCATTTTAAGCTCAATTGATGTCATCATCATAACAAATAAAGATAAATATATACAAAATAATAAAATAATACTAAAAAAAATACTAGAAGTGCTCTAACAAGACTAAGTCATATTCCCCACTAGTAAATGCTTGATGTTTGAACCAGAACAAGACTAAATCATATTCCCCACTAGTAAATGTTTGATGTATGAACCAGGCAAATGCATCTAGCACAAAAATGTGAGTACTCGATATAAAGTCTAAAGTAGTCCAGAGGGTAAGAGGTTTAAAAGGGATTTGTGAGATGAATTAGATACTAACAACTAGGCGTTGAAAATTCGCAAAATGGAGAGAGGAGAATAAAAATGGAATATAATGGTTCCTATTTAATAGCAGCATCAAAGAAATACTAAGGTGCTAACCCAGATGCAAGAAGTGAACCGTCTGGACTCCAGGCACATGCGAAAACCTGCATAAGTTTAAGAACAAAAATAGTCATGATGATATCAACAAAATTAATCAAATTGTTAAATGAGGGTGATACTGATTTTAGGAGCAGTAGATAGAATCCAATTGCACCTCTGATGTATGGCCTTCCAAAATCAGTAAATCAGAACTCGGTATTTCACATGGCAAGGCGGTTGAGCTTGTGCAAATCTCCATGGGCTCTGGATCTATTTGAAACTCAAAAAAGTAAGGTGAGTAGGAACTTTATGCTTTAACACAATTAATAAAGTTCAGACCAAATGTATCAGATGTGTGTATGTTCCAGGATGTCTTGCACTAAAAGTTTGTAAATATTTGCATGTAAGAGGATGAAGAATATAATACCTCCAGCCTTTCCATTCTCCTCATGTCTAACAATCTCTTTATCTCCATTGGGTTTCGCGTCCATGAGATCCTCACGTGGTTTGAGATCCTCACGTGCTTTTTCTTTGTCCTTATTTTTCTCTCTCTCCTTATCCTTCTCAATCCTTTCTCTTTCTCTTTCTCGCTCTCGTTCCCGTTCCCGTTCCCGCTCCCGCTCCCGCTCTCGCTCTTTTTCCTTCTGCTGCTTTTCCTTCTCTCTTTCTCTAGCAGGCTCCCGTTCATGCTCCGTTTCACGGTCATTGATATCCTTATCCTTATCCTTTCCCCTAGGTTTATCTTTCCGAAGCTTTTCCTTTTTTTCTTTTATTATTTTATGTAGCTCATATACATCCTTGGTGATAAGATCAATGGGCTGTATAAACTGGAAGTCTTCGTCCATATCTGTGTCATCCTGCATGCCTTATTATTAGCCAATTGGAAGTTCTCAAAATACCTTAAACTCAGGACTCAAACATCTAAGTATGATAAAAACTTCACTTACAGTGGTCAAATTTGCTTCCAATTCAAGATATTGGATTCCCTTTTGTACAAAGGTAACCAGACCACCAGGAGGAACTAAATTTCCATCTATTGTGCTCTTGTTGATCCCTGCCTCATATCCTAAAGCAAAAGCTGAATGTGTGAACCCTGCAAATAAATTAGAAAACCAGGAGATTCAAGATGACAGCCCTAAACAACAAAAAGTGGTACTAAGATTATTAAACCAGAAATATTAAGAGAACTTCAACTGAAATGAAAACATAAACAGAAGATATAAGAATGTTCACCTAAGATACCTAGCATTTTAAGGGTTAATTTTACCAAATATGTCCATTGTAGCAACAAAGTTACAAGAAATGGATGTGTCAAATTAATCTAATCAAATCAGAAAAAATTGAAGAAAAATCAAAGTCATGGAGGAGAAACAAGAGAGAGGCCCAAGACAACTACTTCCTTCTAAATGAAAATCACAACCAGCACATGTAAGTTCACTTTGATGGGCCTGAAAAATTTAGACAGAACACTTTGTGCTGAAAGGAACATCACGAGATCAACTGAGAAAGAGGTGTCTTTAAGTAGTTAAGATACCACCCCTAACTAACCGACATTTTGTGGTTCCACAGTAATCCACATTGGATAAACCAGAAACATTGCGGTCAGGGAGACATGTCCTTTCTAAACAAATTTTCCAGTGAAAACTCCAGTCTACTGCACCCTAGAAGAAGAATTCATCAATATATGGAGTGGGGGATAGACTCAGAGAGATTGTCTTGCATGTGCATATTTGGGACAGAGGCAGTGCAAATGGAGGATATAGTAGAGCAGTAGAACAGATTTCTTTGTTAGGCATCATGAATCTATCTAACAATGCCCATCCCCATTAGAGCAATGTATGCAAGATATGTTAGGAGAAAGAAAAATCCAAAAAAAGTGTGAGTGTGTCTCCTCAGTCCTCAGTATTGGAAGAACATAAGACCCTACAACAGCCACAACGCACGCAGTATGATCCCACAAGTGGGGTCTGGGGAGGGTGGGTGTACACAAACCTTACCCCTACCTTGTGTGAGGTAGAGAGGTTATTTTTGTTGTTTCTGATAGACTCTCAGCTCAAGAAAAGTATTTTCAAAAACGGATAAGAGAGATACAAGAATAAAAATTATGGATAAAATATGGTAGAAAGAGAAAACATTGATAGCCAAAAATAACCCAACAACAACAACAACAGTATTACAATCGAAGAATATGATAATAAAGCAAAAACAACATAACCCACTGAAATCTCATACGCGAGTTCTTGAGAGGGTGGAGTACACAAGGACCATACCCCTACCTCGTGGTGGTAGAGAGATTGTTTCCGAAAGACCCTAAACTTTGAAGAATAAGATAATCATAGAATATTAATATGATACTGATGAATAGACAAGGGAGGATGGTGCTTTAAGCTAGAGGCATGCTCTCCTTCCCATAGGAAAGAGAAAAATCGCTCAACTACATACTAACCTTCTACCCTAACCTTCAACCTCCGTGTTTACGATCTTGAGGACTTTGAAGATGTGTCATGACAATTCTAATCACCTCTCTCTGATTCTTCATTGGTCTGCCTCTACCTCTCCTTAGACCTATCACTGCCAACCTCTAGCACCTCCTAATTGGGGCATCTGTACTCTTCAATTTTACATGCCCGAACTATCTCAAACTCCTTTTCCGCATCTTGTCCACCACTAAGATCACTATCACTTTGCACTGTATATTTTCGCTCCGAATCTTATCTTACTAGTGTGCTCACATGCATCTGAACATCCTCATTTATGATATATTCATCTTAATTTATGATATATTCATCTTCTGAGCATGTTAATTCTTAACTGGCCAGCACTTTACGCCAAACTACATAGATGGTCTAACAATCACTCTATAAAACTTACCTTAAAGTCTCGGTGGCACATTCTTATCACATAGGACACTGGATGTGAGTCTCACTTTCATTCACTCTACTCCAAGTGTGACATCATCATTAATCTCCCCATTTTTTGAATTATTGACCCAAGATACTAAAAACTCTCTCTTGGGGATGAACATGGAACTTATAGATTATTATTTCCAAAGTATTTTCTTTTCTGACCTGATGCTTAGCAACAAGAGGTGTTCTAATCTCTACCTGAATACAACACTCCTCATTATTGTGGACAGATCACAATCATAAAATCAAACATCATAACAAAAGACCAAATTTAGATGGAAGACAATAGAAAGATTCCATAGCCAGTCACAAAGATGGAAATACAACTTTTAGCAGTTCTCAGGTATTAGAACTTGAAAATTACCAGTTTCTCGAAGTTAATCTATCTTTCATGGCATTGTTTCAACAGTACTCCTCTTATATCTTCAAAAAATCCAAAATTTAACAATAAGAACGTAAATTGCTCTGGTCACATCTACTCAGAAAAATTGTTGAAATTAACTTCTTTTGAGCGAAAAAACGCCAAAAGAGCTGGTACCAGAGGGAATCTTACCACAAGGATAATTGCAACTAACAGTTCTCCTATATCTCCAAAATATCCAAAATTCAACACTAAAAACATAAATTGCTCCATTTAAAATTGTACAATCAACTTTCAGTAAGCAAAAACACCAATTGCCAAACTAGGAGAGGGAGCGTTACATAAGCGCTCGAGAACAAAGCAAACGGAGTATATCATAACCAAACCTATAAACCTAAGTCAAACTGGAAGTTCAAAATTGAAACAAAAAATCATTTGCCCATGGAAACAGACGGATACAAGTAAGCGATATAAATTGTGAGCAGCAAACACTAAATTGAACCCTAGGAAAACACATGGTAGCAGCCGAACAGAGAGAGAAGACGAAGAAAACCTGATTCCTGAAGGTACCGGAAAACGAGGTAGTTGAGCTCCGACGAGGTGAGAGAGATCATTTTGCCGAATGGACGCCGGGGAAAACAAACACCATGTGCTTTCTCTCTCCGAGATTTTAGTGAGGATGAAACGGAAAGAGATATGTATGAATGAGACGTTACAAATAGATGTGATTTTCCGTAGCATACGTCATCTTCATCGATGAGCTCAGTGATTTGGGCCTTTCATGGGCTATTAGAATTTGGGCTCGCCAGCCCATTTACTATAATTACGTTCGTACAAAATTTTGGGCCTGCTAAATCTGAATTCAAGTTGAAAAACATGGGTCATTTGCACTTTAATCCCTAATTTGTTTGTGTTACTCTTTACTTTTTGTCCTTCAGGCTGCGGTTAGAATTTTTATTTTTGACAACGCAATATCCCATGAGTTATGTCTCACTCCATTGAAAGAACTTATATCATACTAGACGTAACAAATAATAAAGACCAGCTTATTTAAATGACAAATCATGCGATTAAATGAAGAAAATTTCAAAAGTAAGAATACGATCTTATTTTACATGATATCTCGTAAGACAATCACAATGTTTACATCATTTCTTTTTCATATAAAAAGTGTGTATACAGTTAGAAAAAAAACTATCTATTCTTTGTACAATACGTTTTATGTTTAAGTTAGAATTTGTCAAACACAACATTTCGTATAGCTAAAATTTAGATTAAAATGGTTGAACTTCAAACTTTTGTGCACAAACTTTAAACAAATATGATATGACTAGAGTTCAGATAAAAATAGTTAAATTTTATCTAAATCTGATTTCATCACGACTAATTTTAGATACCATATTTCTAAACTTATTTCGTGTAAAAGAAAAAATTATACGCTTAAACCATAATTCAACCAAATTTGAGTATGTATGCACTAAGCACCAACTATTTAGAAATAGAGAAACACTAAGACCATCAAATCAAATTTTGAAAACTTCCATTTGACTAAATGAAGAGGGTAGATTTAATAAAACAGAATAGAGATTCTTTAATTATACTTTCATCTTCATATATATGTGATTTTTATTTGCTTGATCAGTGAACTTACTTGGACTACTTACTAGTACTATATTTAACAAAAAAAAATGGCATAGCAAAAGAAAGATCTCAAGGCTCTGGGAATATACCACTCCCGATACTCTTCCTCCGTCACCTCTATCTCCAAATCAACGGTTTGATATGATGAATTGAATATCATTACCGATGATTACAATTTCATCAATATATACTAAAATAAAAAACAGAATAGTTTCCACGTCGACGAGTAAAAAGGGACTGCCTGGAATTGAAGAAAACCAGCATCCACAGAAGCAAATTTGGCAAACCCATTTTGGGACGCTTGTTTAAGTCCATAAAGGGACTGATTCAGGCGGCAAACTGAGTTCTCCCCTTGTGGAGAATATCCGTGAGGGAGAGACATGTATACTTCCTTAATAGCTCTGGGATCAGGGGCGGTTGATTATCCTGACCTGGGGTTGGAAATTGAGCGACGCATCCACATAAGCACAAGAATTTTGTTCTTTTGAACAAGCCGGAAAAAACCCCTCTTTTCAAAAGAAAACGACCGCCAAAAAACATTGCAATAGAGAACTCTTTAGCGGAAATAGTTTACGAGATAAACAATGAGACAAAGGAGAGTACTTAGACAATTCACTTTGAGTACAGAGAAGTCTGCTGGTAGGAATTCCTCAGGGCGTATTACGGTTTTTCACCGAGGGGGTGGATCGAAGCGATTGCAGCGAAGAATTGATCTGAAACATGACATCCCATTTTACTAATTGGCAAACATATAGCCTCCTTTTATTTTATTGAAAAAAAAAAAAGTTTTTTAAAATCAAATTTTGCAACTAGTAGCCCACATATTGAAAGTTTTTTTAATTAAATTAATAATTTTAAAAGGTGGTAGCATGATGTCATTTTTTATTGGGAAATAGTTTTTTCTCCATTTTTTTTCTCTTCTCTGCCATACATACACGATTCTTTTAAATCATGTTTCTTTATTTATTATCTTCTTCATTACTTTGAATAAAAGATGATTCGCTTTCTTATTTATTAGTTTTACATATTGAATTCTATAAAAACATTCATTCATAGTTTATTTTTTCTCTTTCGCTTTCAAATTCTTGATGGTTTGTTGATATTTACCCATCAATTTCTCTACTTGTTAGCCTATGTTTGACCCCCTCTTGTATTGTCGTTTGATTTTTTTTATGTCTTAATTTGAAATTGAAGGTTATATCTAACTTGGGTAAAAATTTAGGTAATAGTAATTAATTGTGGGTATCAATTGTCATGTTTAAGAAACTTATCCTAAGATTATTCATAAAATTGAGGATTCTAATTTTAATTTTGTGAATTCTCCATCCATAACTTTAAATTTTATAGTCATGTCAGTTCTTCTCGTTATCCGATTCAACTTGTGTGTTTTTCATTGAGCATTTTATATTTCATGTGCAATCCTCATTTTCTGAAGGAGGAATCTGAAATGTATACAACTTTTAAGAGAATGAATACACGGATATGCATACATGATCTTCCTGATTAAAAATTTTTAATGCAGTGTATACATACTATGAGTGAATGAATACATAAAGTGTTTAATTTTTTAATATGTAGACATTGGACGGGATAACATAGCTATAAATGTATAGTAATACTAAGTGAAAGAATACACCATTATTCTACATAACATCAAGTATACAATTGAATTTTTTATTATCAAATAATGAATAAAAAATATGAAAATACATAATTTGCGTTTTTAGGCGGTTACGTATTGTATATATAATTTTGTATGTTTCCATTATTTTTGTTTTTGAGTGATTTTGGTTATACGAGAAAAATAAAAATAAAAATTATAACAATGTCATTAATTAATTTGGATCATTTTGTGCTTATTTTTTATTTATCTATTAAATGCTAATTAATGTTGGGCTATTTATTGCTAATTGTAACTATAAGTTGTATATATATATATGTCATTTTCTCATTTAACAATGGTCAATGTCCACAAGAAAACTCTGTCCAATAGGCCCATTTCTTCACCGGCCCAACAAAATTAAGAAAAAAAATACAGTATTGAAGCATTTATGTTGAACACACTAAAGATAATAACACACATAATACAATAATCAAAATTAAAAAATACAGATAATAACAAAAATGAAGAAAAAATATAGTATGTGAGTTCACTTTAAGAAAATGGGAAATTGTGTGTGTAAGTTCATTTTAAAGTGATTTTCTCATCTTTTCACAAATTGTTTGAGTCCCACAGTGGACAATAGGAAATTTAATCTCCTTATATAGTTTTGGATATAATTTTTTCTTTATAAGCTAATTTTTGTAATTAAGTTAAACTTAAAATTTATTTCTTTAACATGGTATTAAAGTCAGACTCGCCATAACTTATTTCTTTTAGTGTTGTCCTTGCCTCCCCCCCCCCCCAATATTGTCTACACTCTATATCCGATCTTGAGCATGCGGGGTTTTGTCGGGTCCCACATAGGTGGACATTAGGGAACTTGATCTCCTTATATGGTCTTGACTCTAAGATATTCCTTCAATAGATTAGCTTTTGTGGGTGAATTAGGTCCAAGAATAAAAGGGATCGTTTGGTACAAATATGTATAATGCAGGACCTGTCAATATGGGTTAGCCCACCCCATTCAGACTAATTCATACATGCTTTGACATTTTACGGATCAAGTCGGACTAGCCCATTTTTTGTATGGGTCAAAAAACGATCGGCCAAACCCATAACTACGTGGGCTACAAGTTTGCCGGGTCAGCTCACTTCTTTAAAATGATATATTTTTTACTGTAGTTATTATTAAATTTAAATCATAATCCTTCTTTAAAATGATATATTTTTTACTGTAGTTATTATTAAATTTAAATCATAATTTAAAAATATTATCATAAATATCGACAAAACAATATTACATGATGTTAATGTTACAACTTGTTAATCAAATCTATATATAAAATTATCTTTATAATATATATTAAGTTTTTTTTTCCAAGTAAAAGTAAAAAAAATCTAAATAGAAATATTAACCTAATTATTTTGAGTTTGACCTCTCTTTAATTTTAAATTTTAATATTATATTATAATTTTAGTTAATTTTTATTGGCCCACGGGCCGGCCCTACCGATATTTTTCAAGCCCACAAATCAGCAAGCTTATTTAGGCCGGGCTAAAAAGCCCTTTTCTTAAATGGACTCCAAAAATCTTAACTCAACTCTATTAAATATAGGGTTAAACCAGGTCGGCCCAACAGACGTAGCCCATATTGACGGCTCTAAATGTAGGGTTTAGTAATGCAGTGATTAGTTTTTATCTTTGGTTCATTATTCCCCACTTAATCTTATGTTTGATTTAAAACTCTAGAAAAAGTTTCTTGCCTATTATACTTTTGAATTATTATGAGATTATTTCATTTAACTAGTCAAGTTAAATACTAAAATATAAAAAAAAATTTGAGGTGTTATATGCCACTATAGACATCATTGATAGGACAATATATTTCTAATTTGGTCAAATATACGTTAAACTTAACATATATCGCTACTTAAATTGTTCAATTACACGAAGTTTTTTTTTTTAATGAAAAAATAAATAGTTCAAGTGGTCAATATAGGAACTACGTTTTTTTTTTAAAAAAACGAAAAAAATCAACGCAATAAAACAAATCAAACACGAAGAAAACAATTTTCGTTTGTGAAATCATCAAATTATACTGAACGGATTTGGAGAATTTAAAAAAATATTTATAAATATTCTCATATAATTTTTTTTAAAAAAAGCATTAAATAACAAAAAGAAATAGGAAAAAAAAGAAAAAATTTATTATGAATGAGGCACAAGTATTATGTGGTAGACAAAACTTGTATGACCCTCAGGACCCCGTTTGGTAGGAAGTATTTAATCAAAACAATCCATGGATTAAAATATAGTCTAACAAAAATATTGTTTGGTTACTTTATTTAACCTAATCCATGGATTAGTTATACCTCATACAAGGTCTTATTTTATCCCTAGGAAAGGGAGGGATAGCTAATCCAAGGTTTAGCAATCCTTGGATAAGACCCCTTAAATGACTAAATTATCCCCAAATCTTTTTTCCTATTTTTTTTTGTAATTCATGTTCTTTTTTATTTATATGAGAATATTTATAAATGTTCATTTAATTCTCCAAATTTATTCCATGTAATTTGATGATTTCACAAACTAATATTTTTTTCTCCATGTTTGAGTTGTTATATTGGGTTGATTTTTTTTTATTTTTAAATGTAGTTCGTCAATTGACCACGTGAACTATTTTTTTATTTTTTTAAATAAGCTAAGCGTATTTGAAGAATTTAAGTAGCCTTAAATTCATGTTAAGTTCAAGGTATATTTGACCAATAAAAAATTAGAAATATACCATGTGACATATCACACCTCAAAATTAATAATATTTTTATATTTTTTTGTAATATTTAACTTGACTAGTTAAATGAAACATAAAATCTCACAATAACTAAAGGGTATAATAGGAAATAAACTTTTTCTAAAGTTTTAAACCAAACATAACACTAGGTAGGAAATAATGAACCAAACACTTGATAAAAAATAATCCCTGCATTACTAAAACCCTACATTACTAATTCATGCATTACTAATCCATGTATTAGTAATCCATGCATTATGCATCTTTGTACCAAACGACCCCAATTTATTTTTTGACAAGTGGATAGTTGGGTCCTATTTCAAAAAAATGGCCCAAACTTTTTTTCGCTCTCTTCCTTTTGTGACGTTTTCCCCTCCTTTTCTCTTACTTTTTATTTGATTTCTCTTTCAACTATTGTTTTAAATTTGCATTTTCATATTTTAATAATTTTATTCATGATATGTAAAAAAATTATTCATAATACGTAATTTTCTTTCAATTTATACTATGTTTTTTATTCCTGAAATTTAAGTTTGGTGTGATTTAATAAATATTTTATTCATCCACTTTCCTTACATGTTTCTTAAAAAATGATAAATAAAATGATAGTTTTATTAATTTATTCCTTAAAAGACTTCTTTCAACTTTACAAATTTTTTATTTATACTTTTGATAAAAAATAATTGTTAGAATTAAAGAAATCATTTATATCTTGATTTTATATACAAAAAATTAAATACAAACAACTATTTATTAAAATATTTATTAATATATGAATAAATAACATAGAATAGAAAAAAATTAATATAGTAAAATAAAAACTTAAACAACATAAAAAATCAAATCAAAATTCACTATATAAAAAAGAAAAATAGAAACTAATTAGATTAATTAAAGACATTTTAAATGAAAATAAAAAATATATTGAAATAAGTTTAAAACAAAAAAATAAATAAAGAAAAGCATAAACAAATTAGATTAATTAAGAAACATTTTTAAAAATAAAACAAAAGATATATTGAAATAAGTGCAAAACTAAAAAAAAACATAAACTAATTAGATTAGTTAAGAAAAAATGTGTTAAAAAATAAAAACAAAAAATATGTTGAAATAAGTGTATAACAAAAAAATAAAAATAAAAAACATAAACTAATTAGATTTGAAAAAAAATAATTTCAAAAAATAAAAATAAAAACATACTTAAATAAGTGGGAAAAAAATATCAAAAGGACTTAATAGATGTCACTTGAGTATTGAGTTACATATATCCTTACACTTAATAGAGGTGTGTTAAGTGCCACGTGGACGCCTAAGCACCAACAACTAACTCCTAATTTTGCCCACATAGACATCAAAGCCCTAATTACTAATTTTTCCCTCCATATACTCAAACATCCTAATTTCTCTAAACATTTCCCCTCTTTCTACGAAAAACATTGGCTTGTGAACATATATTCATTTCTCTGTTATAGCGTTTTGATGATAACAACTGGGTTTCTGTAGTGGATAGAGGAGCATATGAGAGGTTATTGAAGGGAGATAATGAGGAATTCAAGGAGGAAAGGAAGGAGTAGAGAAATGTTATTTTAGTGATGAGAGTGATGAGGAGGATTGACAGTTTTTTTTGCCGAATTAGATGAAGAGAAAATCGGGCATTTCTGAAGTTGAGGAATGATTTTCAATGGTGTTAAATGAAGTTTTTTTTTTAAAAAGAAAACACTCCCTCATGTCGAGTGTTTTCGTAATTGTTGAACGTTATTCGTTTTTTATTGGTTAATATCAATATGATGTGTGATATCGATTGTGAAACTAGATAGTAGTTTGTGAAGAAGAAATATAACGTATATAGCTTTAAGTTGGCACAATGTTAGTCTTAGTAAAAGTTCCAATTTTTATAACAAAGTAGTTATTTCGTTGTTGTATTCCTTATCTCAAGTGCTGAGAGTCCTGCTCCAACTAGATGGAATTATGCTATATGTAGGTTTAACTAAGTTATGGTAGCATTATAGAAGTTTAACTAAGTTATGGTAGCATTATAGAAGTACATATGTGGTTTCAGGAAGTAGAGATTACAAGTCAAATTAGATTTAAATCTCTTTTCTTTTTTTGAAATCAAAATTGTAATCATGATTCGTTGGATCTGTTTGTAAGTTGTAATCATGATCTGTTTGTAAGTTTTTTAACTGCATTTACTTCGGAGGTCTTCACACTTCGAACTCTCCTGAAACTGAATTGCAAGAATTCATCTTTTTGCTATAAGGCGGTCTTCCTTTGATATGTCTTATTAACGATATTCAAGTAGTCTTCTCCAGAAACTTGATGAACAATATCTTCAAACAGGTTGAGTTCTGTGATTATTAGTCCATGTCAAATTTACATTATCTGCAGAATTATGAAATTCATCATTCTTAGACCATTTGTTGTAGTAAGCATATCAGCATTCTTCTCCTCATCACTGGAAAAATCCCGCTTTTCAAGTTTTGCGTCAGCTGCAATGAAGATCATCATTTGAGCTCTATCCCTGGCATCACTCGATCACTCTTTGTAGCGAAACCCATCTCATAAAGGACCAATTACATCTCACTGCTTTATACAGTGGGTCGAGCCCTTCTGATATCCATTTCATGAGCTCCTTTAGTGCTACAGGAGTTTCCTCACGTGGTACGAGCCGTTTTATTAGCTTATCTATGTCCTTCTCTTGATTATGTGTGAGAGAGAAAGAGGGGAAATCACATATCTTAGAAAGATGGGAAATGTGTAGAGAAATTAGGAAGTTTGAGTATGTGGAGGGCAAAATAAGTAATCAGGGCTTTGAAGTCTATGTGGGCAAAATTAGGAGTTAGTTGTTGTTGGTTACGTGGCATCTATGTGGCGTTCATGTGGCGTCCACGTGGCACTTAACACACCTCTGTTAAGTGTAAGGGTATATGAGATTCAATACTTTAACAGAAGGGTATTTTAGAGCCAAAAATAGTTTAAGGGTATATTTGAGCTATTTCCGTTAGTTCAAGGATATTTTTGAGTCTTTGCCGTTAATTTAATAATGCCTCATACAAATATAATTTGGCATACCTCATACAAAATAAAATTTTTCCGAAAAAGGTATAACTAATCCATGGATTAAGGGTAAATAAAGTAACTAAATAATATTTTGTTGGACTAAATTTTAATTCACGAATTATTTTAATTAATACCTCCTACTAAACGGATCTAAAATATAGCTTTGGAATCCTATTTAATGCTAAATTTCTGTTGTTGATGAAAATTTTCCTTTCTTTAACCTGGTAAGAGCTAGGTCCAACCCAATTCCTTTGTTTCTAATATTTGGCCCTTCCTAGTCTTACATTGTCTAGCTCCAGATGTCTAGTCTTATACATGAGGGGCAATGAGAGTTAGAAATGGTACGTGATCTCTTTATATAATTTTGGACAATACTAAGGGGTCGTTTGGTAGGCTGCATTAGAACAAAATAGTCTATGGATTATGTTAGGTATTATTTAGTATCATGTTTGGTAGGAATTTGAGTCTATGTATAACTAATCCATGGATTAGTTATACCTCCAACATGGTATTATAGGATGTATTACTAATACCTTCCATTTGGAGGTATTAGTAATACATAGGATATAATACCATGGGATAAGCTATGTAAAGACAAAAATATCTTCAATCATTTTAATTATTTTGTGTATTTTCTTGATTTTATTATTTATATTTGTACAAGTAAGTTTATTTAAATAAATTAGCTTACAAATTATTTAGAGAGAGTTGTTTGTTACTAATAAATCCAATATAAATCAATACAAATTTGAAATGTGAATTGTATATTTTGTATATGAAGTTTGTGATCTAAACTTAATGTGTGTGTATATATATTTGCTTGATTTTCTAATTATTTCTATTTTAAACAATTTAAAATTTTCACATACATATTAAAACTAAAATTTGCAATTTTATGTGTACATGTAGATGGTTTATTCAATTTTACCATTGTTGACCGTTTTTCGATTTTAAAAATAGATGGTTTATTTTTTTTAATTGAAAATTGACCTTTTGTGAGTGATCAATTTATTAAGATGACAATTATTTAGCCTCAAATAATTCAAGTGAAAAAAATAACAAACAAGACAACTAAATTGTTCTTCCCATAGGTTATAAAAAATAATATTGTCCAACAATTATCTACCTTGATCCAATTACATAATAATTCAAGGGTATAATTGGAAAGAAACTTTTCATAGAGCTATAATCCAAACACAATATGAGGTGGGGAAAAATGAACCAAACACTTGATAAAAATAATCCCGGCATTACTAATCCATGCGTTATGATTCTTTGTACCAAACGACCCCTTAGAGTTGAATCAGATCATTCGAAATAAGGCTAGTACTGAAAATTCAGCTATCTCATTTTTTGACAAACAATTTAAAGTTAAAATTAGTTGTACTCATAAGTTTAATTGTCACAATACTGTTCCTCCTGGCAAATGAATTGACTATTCAATCGAATAATATATATCCTCAGATTATTCAGCCAATTCAATACCTTTTTCCACAAAATTTCAGAATTCAGATTTCTCATCATCAAATATTACATAACTTTTGTCATGCTTTGAAGAGTTTACCATTAGTAGTAGAATATCTGGGCATTTCAGAAGTAGCTATAAAAAGTATTAATTTGACTACTTTACAAAGCAGACAAAAATAAAGCACTAGAAGCCATATGCTTTGTTATCATACGCAATTTTGGCCTTATTTTAAGGGACTGAAAGCGAAACAAGCAAAAAAAATTCTTTTAGTAAAAAAGTTCTCGTTAAACACAAGAATATTATTTTAATTTTTACCCATTTGGCCTTTTACCCATAAAGTAAAGAAAAAACACAAGGAAAGCCTTCCCATCGTGTGTTGTCTCCCTTGTGCATGACTATAAAACTCGAACTCACGTCTCGTCTGGTACGAGGGATAAGAAAATAATTTATCTCAAAATTGAGAACCCATTTGGATTGATTTAAATCTACTTTTAAGTAGAATTTTGACTTATGAAAATATTTGGCAAGTATAAAAAAATAATTTAAAATAAGTTACGAAGTGTTTGACAACGTAAAAAGTGATATAAAATAAGTCAAAAGCAACTTAAAATAAATCAGAAATCAAAATTAGGTCTACAGTTACTTTTAAATTTTTTTTTAATTAAAAGTCATTTCAGTTTGATTTTTTATTTTTGACTTAAAAAGTACTTTTTATATGTCAATCCAAACAAACTCTAAATTTAGAATGAGTTAGTTTTCTGTTTGGTTTAGATAAATCCGTGTTGAGATTATAGTGTTATTTTTATTTAAAACATTGAGGATGAGATAACAATCTTCAAATAATTAATCTCGATATAACGTATCCTCTAATCAAACAATTTAATTTTGTAAACACTGTTTAAGATTTAATATAAATACATAGGTGAATTTTATATTTTTTCTTTATGAATTCAATCTTAGAGATTTTGAGCATTAAACCTATTATATTCTTAAAGTCGTGAATTTATACCTATTAATTTTTACAGAAAATCATTTTTCACGTAAAAATATTGAATTCATACTAATTTAATACCTTTGAGCTCTAACAATATAAAAATAAAATTTTACCCATGTATATAGGAGTATAATTTCTATACACACCTTTTTTTCGATCTACGTGACTTATCTTATTTATCCCACCACACCTTTTGGTGTTATATTATATGTTATTCTTTGAAGTTAGTTAAAAAAAAAAGTTTTACATTTATTAATGTACAGAAGTTTAAACTCTGTACTTAATACTCCTCACTTCTCTGTTTTTTTTTTCTACCACAACTTCCTTTCATTTGCCATTCATATTAGTCTCTGTTTTCAACTAACATAATGCAAATTAAGAATTTTTTGGTGATGTTAGTTTTTTTATATTTATTATTTTTATCTGCAGCGACGAAAAACGATACAATCAAGAAACAACTTGAGGAAGAACAGAGTAAACAGCCACAAAATAATTGGAAGCTGATGAGGCATTCACTTGATCATGTGTATTTTTCAAGTAAAAGAAGAGTGCCTAATGAATCTGACCCTCTTCATAATCGACGTTGATGTGAAATTAATTGTGAGTCATGTTTTTTACTGTGTAATAACCTGCAAGTCACATACTCGACTCAGAAGACATTGAGGGGTACGGTGGACGATCACCCTCCAAATCAACTAAGTTATCGGACATTGTGAGTCGTGATATTTTGAAATTTTATTCATTTTTTTTATGGGGATGAAATTATGATTATGATAGAATGTTACTTTTTTTTTTTTACCCCTTTCTAGAGGTTGTCATTTTATTTTATTTTTGTGTGACTCGGAATCCACAATTTAGTATCGAAAGTGAAGGATGCTTTGTTGAGTTTTTTGTCATATTTGTTTATGTAAGGAAAAAATAATGTATATAAGTGTTTTGCGTTTTGTTTCGATCTTTTTGGTACTTTGGGAAAATACCTTAATTTGGAATTTTGGATTATGCTCTTCTTGTCCCTTTCTTCTTCTATACTAAAAAAAACTATTGTTTGATCAAGAGAAATTGATGAAGATAAAGTAATACGTACAAAAGTTATATGACATAGTTCAAATTATAGATATGGAATCCACTAAGTGGATTTTGAATTGATTTTGTTATCAAATTGTTTTTGGCTTATGTTTAATTAAAGTAACGATTGATATTGGTTATCGATTGGATTTGCACTTAATCCGCAGTATCTCACAAAGTCATAATGCAACTAATCAATAATAGAGGCATTAATCTAGTTTAAACTAAACAATTTACTGTATATTTATTTTTAAAATGTGTTAAATGTGAAAGATTAACACTTTTTGAGTTATTAATAAGATAACTATGAATATGTTAGTATTTTGCGTTTAAAACAACGGTTATTGTGTACTAAAAAAAAGATAACTTGTTTTTGTCATGAGTCCGCAATATTTTTAGTGTATTTTAAGAAATTTAATTCTTCTTTATACATGATGTGTTGGATTACTTCCTTCGAAAATAATATAGAGTTTCCTATTATTGGAGTTATGGTATATCTCAAACATCAGTAACTACTGCACAGTATCTCACAAAGTCGTAATTTAACTACTCAATGATAGCGACACTAAACTAGTTTTACCTAAATAATTTATTATTTATTTATTTTTAAAATGTGTTAAATATGAACGATTAGCACTCTTCGAGTAATTAATAAAATAACTATGAATATTTAAGAATTTCAATCCCTCATTATACACGATGTATTTGAATTATTCTTTTCAGAATACTACAAATTTCCCTATTATTGAAGTCATACTACATCAAACACCAATAAATTTGTTGACCACGATTTGAGGTTCAAATGGTGTGTATAATAACAGTTCAAAAATGATCATAAAAGACCTTGTGTCTTTTGGAACAAAATAACTTCAGTAAAATTAATAAAAAAATTAATCAAATTAATTAATATTTTACAATATTAAAATGAAAGAGATTTCATTAGTCCAAAAAAACTTATCAATCAATTATTTGATCAAAAGCTTTTAAAAAATGACAATAATAACGTAAAACATATCTTCTCCTCAACTTTCCCTCTTTTTATTCAACGAGGGACAAAATTCCTATATATAAAAGCATCATTTAAATTTCCATTTCTCTCAATTTCTCATTTACATAAACAACATTTATTTAGTTCCATTTTTTTTTGTCTTCCTGCTAAAACATACTCCCTCCGTCCCTTTTTACTTGTCTATTTTTGAATTGACATATCTATTAAGAAAATAATTAATGACGCAGAAAGTTTACCATTTTACCCCTACTAGTTATGAAGTGGATGAAAAGTTTTACATTTTTCAAAGTAATTAGTCATTTAATTGAGGATATAATAGATTAAAAAAAATAACCTTTCTTAATTTGTCAAAATGGACAAATAATTAGGAACGGAGAGAGTAGTATGATAAAACTCATGTTAAGGGTGTTTTATTATTTTAATCTTTTATTATATAGTATATATTTTAGGGTTATAATTATTGTACTAATAAAAAAAATATTTCTATCTGACGGATTGCAAGAGATAGCGCCAACATGTCTGAAACTACGCATGCAGCTTCGACAAAGTTTGAACCAAAAAATATTTAAAAAATAAAATTGGATAAAGTAGGTATGGATGACATGGATCACAACATTAACACGCCTAATTAAAATGTTTTTTAAAACTGTAATTAAGGTTAATTAAATAATGAAGTGGAACAACATCAACTTTCATGTTTCATGCTAATTGAAACCTAAATAATTACTCCACCTTTTAATTAAATACAGTATGACAAGGTTATATTATATGTAATCTTATCTGACCAGAGGCGGATTCACAAACATTAGTAGGGGTGTACGTACATTTATTAATTTCGAAAAAAATTATATGTATATATATGTATATCTATCGTGAGAATTTGACAGAAATTATAATTTAATTAACACTCACGAGGAACAAAAAAAAAACTTGTGCCGTTGGTACAAACCAGAGGAACCATTCGCGAGACTAAGGTTCGAACCCAGCTAGAGTTAGAGCTCATATTTAGCGCACCCGAAGTCTTCGAATTTTGAATTTGTCTCTGATTACCTCTATCTTTTGGAGGTACGTAGAGATTTTTTTCTATACCTTTGACTCGAACAAGTAATTACGAGAATACACTAACAGAAATAATTGACATGCATACCTATTAATGATATTTTGTAAGTATTACTAGTATGAAAGAAGAAGAAAAATACGCGATAACCTGGCTTATAATTCCTTATACCTCAATACTAGGATCGTTTGGTTCTCAAACAAAGTTATTCGGATATTATAATCCTGGAGTTGATATATCTTACCTCCTAGATGAGACAAATTAATATTAAATATATTTAATCTTAAACTTTATCTTAACATATCTCACCTTATCTAATGAAGCAAATGACACTAAACAATTTTCGCTCGTATAATTTATCCTCTAACCTTATGTAACAAGCGTGGCATGTTATTTAGGACAGTAAGTAATTAGAAGAGTAAATTAAAAGCCAAGTTTGTCTACTTTACCTTTTTTAACATCGAGAAGCAAAAACTTTTTTTTTCTTCTTCTATGAAGTCGAGGCCTTTAAGGTGGTACGGAACACATTGAATAAGACCAAGTAAAAGCATATACAGATTTTTTTCATAAACATGACATTAAAGACAGAAATTAAAGAGCTTGTGGACTTAATCATTTGTACTTATGCATCTTCCTTTTTTCTCTTAGTAAATCCTCCTTTCGTTCCACTTTATCTTTCATTTCCTTTTCTGTAAATAACTGAATCATAATAATTATTATTTTATAAAATTTATACATAAATTATTATATTTTACCTATGATATTTTTATTAGAATAGTTAAATAATCTTGAAAAATGTATTTATCATTTATTATAAAATTGACTGAAGAAACATTATTAAGAGTAAAAAGATAAAATTACATTATTTCTTTATACAAATGTAAAGTGAAAATGTGACATATAAAATAAAATGGTAAAAATATTATTTAATTTTTAAAATTCAATGGTTCTATTAATTCAAACCAAATCGCGTAGGATTCATTTGGGGAAGAAAGTGCTATTTACCAAGATATTATTTGGGTATGTTATAGGAGAGTGTAGTATGAAATTTAGCAAATTATATTTGGGAGCTTAGTTAGAATAAGGAGCTCGTACCAACTTGTGGTGTGCTAAGATGGTTGGAATTCTTCTAGAGGCAAATTTATTTTCTATAAAAGAGAATAATCAAATACCCTCTCAATTTTTTATTCGATTCTTAACAATACACTTATTCTTTATAAGGATGAAAATGATTAGAGAGAGTATTTGTGATTGTAATTAATTAAATTTATTTATTTATTATATTGAATTCAATATAGAAACTGTATTTGTCAAATCATTTAATTTGGGCTTGTTTATTTGCCTTATAGAAGTGAACACACTTGTACCATATCAGCACTTAAAAGATGTTAATATCTTTATTTAAAATATTTCAAGTGAACAATAAAATTTTCGTAAAATATTAATGTGTAGTTAAGAATTGAGTAATAGGTTGAGAGGATATTTGGTTGTTCCCGCTCTATAAAATAAGAAACATGAACTCGTAATAACACTATATATAGTGTGTAATATTATCTGATAACATGTGACATGATATAAGAAGACTGAATTATGCACTTAGGAGTCGTTTAGTAGAGTATATAATAACAATGCTAAATAAAGTGTATTAGTAATGCTTGTATTAGCAATGTATGTACCTCCGTCTCATTTTATATGTCACATTTTGGACTTCAAGAGTCAAACAAGTCTATCTTTGACCGTAAATTTTTCATAGATATTTTAAACATTTGGAATTATCATTGATTGTAACTCATAGTACTTTTTACGTAGTTTACAAATATATAAATTTATTTCGGATAAATTAAAAATTCCATGCGCAAATTTTTAGTCAAACTTAAACTTGATTGACTTTCAAAACATAAAAAGTGACATATAAATTGGACATACACAATATTAGTTATGCTTGCATTAAATTATACATAAGTTTTAATGTATTGTTTGGTTTGATGCATTAAAAATAACATGCATTTCATAAAGAAGTTATTTACAAAGATACCCATCACTATTATGGTGGAAAAGATGTAAAAAGGGCTTTGAGGGGCAATTGAGTCTTTAACGTCATTGCATTGCCAATATCTAAAAATTTGTGGTATCAACAATGCACACATTAATATACAATATATGTATAACTAATGCAAATATTATTTTTCCTGATACACTAAATTAATACATGCATTATTTTTCCTAATCCAATCTACGAAATGACCCGTTAGTAGTTAATAGAAAGTTGAGTAATTTACTTAGAGGAGTGACCACTTCCCACAATATATATATATTTTTTTTTTAGAAATTCTATTAGCTTAGAAGCTAATTACTTAAATAAATTTTTGTTTACAATATTATGAGCCTTATCATATTTTGGTACGTCCTACATGTATCTAGGAATATATAATGGAGTCAAAATTAAATATAATTTGTTCGAGATACATTGTATCTAAGTATATCTGATAACAAATATATATGTATCTAAGTATATCATTCTCAATATATAATAGAAGACTCTTAATTAATGATAAAATATGTAATAAAGAAATAAATTAAAAAGGGTAAAATTTCTAAATTAGTATATATGGTATGATTCCCTCCTCCTCCTCTTTTTTCTTAACGGTATACCTATATTTTGAAAATCTTAATATTCACATTTGAATAATTAAATTTCGAATTCGAACTCTAAAAATGAAAAAAATAAATAATTTCGGTTTTCACATTAGTCCATTTCATTTTAATTCCCACGCCTTCATTTTCATTATATACATATTTTTTTGTGTATATTTTACCAGATTTAGAAATACACACGTCTGATATATTAAAGGCAATAAATTCCATGTCGGCCATAGATTTAATCAAGTCACTGTTTTTATTAATATCACTTGCACCAACTAAATATTCGATTTGGCACTAAAACATACTCCTCACTAATTTTTAATGCTTCATCACTAAGTATATATTTCAATTCCATATGAAAAAGATCAAACATGTTTAAAATTTTATTGTAGATTTCTTAGTGTTTTTTAATAAGAGAAAAATGAGTTGATTTTTTAAATGGTCACTCGATTAGTAATAATTGTTACTCTCTTCATTCGGTATTGTTTGTCATTTTGCGTTTTTTGAAAGTCAATTTAACTGATTTTCAAAGTTAAATTAGATCACATTAATTTGATATTTTAAACAAAAAATAGATATTCTAAAACTATATGAAAAGTACTATAAATTACAATTTTTTTCATATTAATATGATAAAAAATATATCTTAAAATGTTAGTCAATTTTTTTTAAATTTGATTCTAAAAATAAAAACCATAATAAATAATACTGAACTTAGGGAGTATTTCATATGGTCATATTTTGTAAGGAAAGAAAATGGAATTATGAAGAAAAACAGTTTTATGAAATAATAACCTATTAATTGAATGATAATGTGAGAATCAATCAGTGAAAATAAATAGTTTTTGAAAAATAAACTCTATAACAACCTTTTAAATTTATTTATTAAAAAACTTCTTGCTAATATTTCTTGAGAAATTTAAGCAAACACCTCTAAATTTTTAAACAAGGTTATTGGAGAATCTCTCTTTTTTACTAAGCTAACATATCTAGATTCTAACCTAAGACAAAAAATAAATAAATAAATTTACCCCCCTTATGCCATGTAATTTAAAATTTACCCCCTTTTGCCACGTAATTTAATTTCTTTATCATTAAATTAAATTTTTTGGTCTCAAATATTGAAAATAGTGTTTTACTTCTTAATAAGCCAACTCATGATGAATTCAGATTAATTGCACTTTTTTGAATATCATATTTATAAAAGAAGATACTTCTTAAAAGGTAGGTGAAAGTTTGTGGATTGATATGAATTTTATAGCTTTTTATTATTTGTATTATAAATTAAATAAATATATATGTATATTAATTTATGAATTTTTAACAAAATTAACTGACGTTTAATAGTAAGAAAGAGGTTGTAGAAATGTTTTTTCCTTATCCGAGATTTTTTCCTTCAATTAATCTTTTTTCTTTCTTTTCCCCCTTAGGTAATTTCTTCCAATCAATAATGGTTCTCAACTTTTGTTTTTATTTAACTTTTAAATACTTTTCGTTGATATTCTTCACAGAAAATAATTTTTCTCAGAATCTGTGAAAAAGTATAGTTTTAGGGTGTGTTTGGTATGAAGGAAAATGTTTTTCATGGAAAATGTTTTCCTAGAAAATGTTTTTCTGGAAAACAAGTAGATTTTGGACTTATTTTCTCATGTTTGGTTGGTGAGTAGAAAATATTTTCCAGAAATGAATTATAGTGTTTGATTTATGAATGAAAAATAATTTTTGAGAAGCATCTTTTATTTTTACTAGAGTAAAAATAATTTATAAAATTGAAAATATTTTTAAAAAATAAAATTATTATTTTTTTGGGTGGTGATGGGTAATGGGTGGGGTAGGGGTAGGGGGTAGGAGTGAAAAAAATAATTTAAAGTTGATAGTATTTTTGAAAAACAAAATTATTCTTTTTGGTTGTTGGGGTGGGTGGGGGCTGGTCGAGGGGAGGGGGACATTGTAGTTTAAAAATAAAATTTTGAAGTTGAAAATATTTTTAAAAGCAAAATTAATTTTTTGGGGAGGGGATGGGGTTTGGGGTGGGGTGGGGTGGGGGACTGGCCGGTGAGGGGTGGGGTGGGGTCAGGGATCGGGTTAAAAAAATAAAATTTTGAATTTGAAAATATTTTTTCAAAATTGTTGTTTTTCCAAAAAAAAAAAATGTAATTTGAAATTGGAGGAGAGTTTTGAAAAATGTTTTCCTTAATTTTTGAAGGGAAGTCATTTTCCTTAATTTTGAGGAAAATAAGTTGATTTGGCAAACATTTTCCAAAACTTTTGTCCTAACCAAACATGGAAAAATTGGAAAACATTTTCCAGAAAACATTTTTCCTTCATACCAAACACACTCTTAGATAAATCAAAGTCTCATATTAGTACTTTTTTAAAACTAGATTTGATAATTAGGATAATGAAATTATTAAGTAAATTTACTCATGACTTCTTAAAGAAAGTGTTGCATTACGAAGATATCCTGATTATTTTTTAAAAAAAGTTATAAGCTTTAGAATTGACATGTTTCCTACCATTAGATAAGAAAAATGAACAGATCGAGTCAAATTTTATAAATCATTAAGCTAATGAATAAATTTATCGAATATCTTCGAAGTTTACTTAATCAAAATAAGTTATGTTACAAATTGAAAACGACTCATAACTCAATCCATTCAAATTGATTTATTACATTTGCTATATTTTTCAACCAAAATTATAACCTAATCCCTCACTTTACATACATTTAGTTTTCACCGACGAAGATAACACATTCACTTGTTGAAGAAGAAGGAAATTGACGATTGGAACATGTCCAACGCAGTTGACTGACTTGTCTACAACAAGTGTTGATGATAAAGGAAGCTAAGGATTGGAACATGTCGAAGGAATAGGTCCAACGAAGTTGGCGAGTTCACAACCCTACTAAGAATTAGAGTCGCACTAGGATTAGACTACATCAACACTTGCCGTAGACAAGTCAATCAACTGCGTTGGACTTGTTCCTTTGACATGTTCTAATCGTTAATTTCCTTCTTCTTCAATACCAATAAGATCAAATCACTACATAACAAATCATCTTTTAACGAAAAATAATTAACAATAATAATTTAATTGTCACTAAATATATATTTTAGAGGCAATTAACACTTTTTGTATATGTCTTTAAAGCCTTTAGCGACACTTGATCTAATGACACTTAACTAATGTCGATAAAAAACTTTAACACTCTTTATTAATGTGTCTATTTATTGCTGCTAAAAATAATCAGAAATTCATAACTAAATTGATATCCCAATTTTTAAAATTTCAAAGTCAATAATAGATTATTTAAATTTTATATAAACATTATTTAATGATTAGATCAACTAAAACCATAATATTTTAACTTTTAAGAATTGTCTCATTCCTGTTATTATGTTGCGTCTTGCTGTTTGTATATATATATATATTATTTTCTTATGAATAAAGGAAAATATTATATGGTTAAAATTGCAGACGAAAGGATTTTTTTTATAAGAATTTGTCTGTAGTTAAATCATCCAAAAGTAAAACACGTGACAAATTGCACCAATATTCAAAATAGTTTTATGACTACTTTTATCAAACAATCTGAATAAATAATAGTTCTCTTTTTAGTTCAATTCTTAATTTTAAAAGGAAAATTCAAGCGTCATGAATGACGTTTTATATATGTGAAGTGCAGGTTGAGAGATATTATGTAATCCATTTAATTTGTGATACTATAATTGATCTCTAGAAAAAAAATTATGATATTCGGATCAGCTTTTACGTATCTCAATTAATTTTACGAGATATTTGTCATCTCTCACCAATAACAGGTCACTCTGTCCACCAAAACTAAAAATATATGGAAAGAATATTTACTTAGCGTTTTTTGTTATAATTGATTTCTATATTGACAATTATTCTAATTTTTTTGATAACTCAAATTAAAATTGCATGTATTTCGTGTTTAATTTGTTCATGTGACTCACCTAATAAACTATACATTTTTGCTAATTTTTGTACGATTTGTTTTTAATGAAATTTAAGAATTAAAGTTAGAGCTAGATGCCACTATTTTTTTTTAGCATAGGTCAGCATCTGTAGCAATGCCAAAAAAAAAAAAGAAAAAAACGAGAGAAGAAACCTACAAATTGTTGTGATGTGGTATGTTGTGTATTTTATTCAATACTTCCTACTCTTTCCATTCATTTTTATTTGTTATGTTATGTTTTTCAAAAGTCAAATTAACAAATTTTTAAAGTTAAATTAGATTACATTAATTCGATATTTTAAATAAAAAATTTAGATATTCAAAAACTGTATGAAATGTACTATAAATTATAATATTTTGCATATCAATATGATGAAAAAATACATCTTAAAATGTTAGTCAAACTTTTTATAGTTTGACTCTAAAAATAGAAATCATGATAAATAATAGCAGACGGAAATAATTATTTTCTTATCAATACAAGTATCAAATAACTCTATCACTAGGGCTACAACAGATATAATTAATGTGTTGTGTCTTTCTACTAATTAAAAATAGGAGAAACGACACTTTTAGTTCCTATGTTAAGGTTAATTTCTTATTTTAGTCTTTGTGTTATTTAAGTTAGCACTATTAACCTTTAATTATATCAAGTGAGTGATTTTACTCCTTCAACTAATTGACCCAAAAAAATTAACAGAGAGTTCACTGCTAAAATGGGTAATTCGAATATATTAAAGTAATTGCTTGAGAATTTCGAAAAAATCATTCGTTGCATAATTTATCGTTCGTCGGTGTGAGGAGGGAGGGTTAATGCCTATCAAGTTGGTTTTTGAAATTGTAGCTCAAATCGACGGGCTTGTTCTTCTAGATAGAGATAGGGAAGACTTAACTTGTTCTTCAAAGAGAGAATTAAAAAGGAAATACTTGAACTATCTCTTTTAGCAGTGAACTCTCTGTTAATTTTTTTTGAATATGTAAGTTGAAGGACTAAAATCACTTACTTGATATAATTGAGGTTAATAATGTTAAGTTAGATAACACAAGAATTAAAATAAAATATAATTTTAATAGAGACTAAAAATGTTTTTAGATATCTCTAAAATCAGTAGTTAGTCAAGTTATAGCAGTATAATTAACGTATTACAATAAAAGTGTTCTAAGGACATCAAGAAGAATGAGTCAATGAAACGGTAAAAAGTGTGTGAAAAGCTCACATCAACTAATATGGCCACTTGAGCAATATGGGAAAAAGATAAACTATGGCCAGATGGCCAGATTTTTATTACATTCAATTCGCGTCTCAATTTATGTGGTGTGCTTAAAAAAAAAAATTCATAGAAATAAATAGAGAAGAATAAAGTACTTTTCAAACTAGTTGACTAAGTAAGTTGCTGATGTTTGTATGGTTATAAACCATTGGAAAGAACGTCATATAATTTTTAATTTTATAATTTGATATATCTTTATTATAAAAGTGACTTATATAAATTATTATTATTATATAAATGACTCACATAAACTATACTTTGATATATTTAACTAATTTTAATTTAAAACAACAAAATTAAAAAAATCATAAATTTCATAACATATCAAACTATTTTATTTTTTTACAACGGATGAAGTAAGAGATGATTAGTCGACTCAGGTGCGGAGCTAGCTTATTGCTAGAGGGTTCATCCGAACTACCTTCGGCGAAAAATTATATTATTTATAGATGATTAAAATAATTTTTTAATATATATAGGCGTCAAATCTGTTTCGACTACTTCATGTGTCTGTTTCTCCAAATATTGAACATTCTTAATGAAAATTTTGTTCCGACCACTTGAGTCAGACTAGTATTCTTTCCAAACTCTAAACGAGTTTCACAATTCAATTGTGTTTCACGTGATCCTTTAATTTAATACCACCAATATAAAGTGGGGTAATACCGTCTATAGATAAAACTATACTACGCAGCAATAAATTGTCAAGAATTCCAAGTTCAATCATTTTAATTTCTTCAAATTATTATTTCAGCCATGCAGAACTTTTATAATTCAAATTCCTCTTATTACTACCTAGCTATCATCTTTCTGTTTTTCCTCATAATTTTATTGAAACATTTGATTCATCCAAAAAAAAAATTACCACCTAGTCCATTGTCTCTTCCAATAATAGGTCATCTTTACCTTGTCAAAAATTCACTTCACCAAACATTAAACTCTTTATCAACTAAGTATGGTCCGGTTATATACCTACGTTTCGGGTGTCGAAATTTATTGATTGTGTCCTCTCGATCCTCAGTAGAAGAATGTCTCACGAAAAACGATGTTGTATTTGCAAACCGGCCACGTAGCATGCTAGGTGACCGGGTTTCTTTTAATTATACTTCTCTTTTTTTGGCACCGTACGGTCAACTCTGGAGAGTTCTCCGCCGTCATACAGCGATTGAGCTCTTCTCTTCCAACAGTCTTCAAAAGTCTTCTTTAATTCGAAATGAAGAGATTGAGATTTTGATTCGTTCTTTATTTAAAGCTACTGAAAAGAATACACGTGGCGGTACTAGGGTTGACTTGAATTGTTGGGCTTTTACTTTTGTGTTTAATATTATGATGAGAATTGGTACTGGAAAAAGTTGTGTGAGTGAGGAAGATATAGGAATGGAAAAGGGAAAAAAGATTATTGAAGAGATGAGGGGTGTTTTCTTTGCTAATTTGTTGGTTTTAAACATTTGTGATTATTTGCCAATTTTGAAATGGTTTGGGTATAAAGGGATTGAGAAAAAAATTGATTTAATGAGTATGAAGAGAAATGAATTTTTAAACAAATTACTTGACGAATTTCGACAGGAAAAAATAGAAGTAGTAGTGATCATGAAGCTAAGGGGAAGAAGGCGACGCTAGTTGAAACTTTATTGTCTCTGCAAGAATCTGAACCTGAATTCTATACGGACGATCTCATTAAAAGTCTTCTAGTGGTACGTACATCATACATGTGCATAAAGTTGGTACTATTAGATGTCCTTGATTTGTTTCATAACTTTTACTATACGTACTATACATGTGTATATTTACTATACGTACTATACAT